>PVLC010000798.1:0-176261 GCA_004027655.1 Graphiurus murinus
AAAAAAATAAAAAGGGCTAGGGGTATAGCTTGGAGGTAGAATGCCCCTGGTTCAATCCCCAGTAACAACACACACACACACACACACACACACGAACCACCTGTTCATCTGTTTTCTTCAAGAAGACACAGATGCAGTGACTTCTTTTTTTTGTTTCTCCAAATTCTTAAGAAAGTACCGAGCTGTAGAACCTCTGATGGGGGCCTGGAGCAGCCAGGGCCAGGCACTGAGGCTGTGAGGCTGTTAGGAACTTGAGTATCAACCAGGAATGGTGAAGGGGGAAGCAACTGAGAATTCTCCCCTCCTGTGTACTGAGAATTCTCCAATTCTTGCCCTGAGGACAAAGTGAAGGGAATTAAGCCGGGAATTAAACACTTAGGCTGACAACAACTACATTAGGGATAATCATTTGGAAAGACTGCAATTAAGAGGTAAAGAGCGACCAGCTCAGTGCCGAAGGCAGTAGTTCTCAACCTGGGCGCCCATTAGAGTCACCAGGGGAGCTATTTAAATGTGCTGACTCTCGGATCCACTAAGGAAGATTTGAATTAATCGGTCTGGGGCGGGGCTTCGGTGTTTGCAAAAGTCCCCAGGGGATTCTAATGTGCAACCAAGGTGGCCCACCACTGTCCTAGGAGAAGGCTTCTCTGTGGTATAATTACATTTAAGGCCTCCTGAATTAATTTATTTACTGGGAGGGGGGAGGAAAAGGAAACAACTTTTACTGAATTCACTGTGCGGTAACTCTCATCCTGTTCGCCACGTCCCCTGTATTTAATCTTCAGCACATCCCTACTTAAGGGATATTACTCCATGTTAATAATGAGGAAGCAGATACTCAAAACACCCAGAAAATTGCCGTGAATGGTTTTAATGTCAAATAGGATTTTCTACACCTTTTGTACTGGGGATTAAATTCAGGGGCATTCTACTTCCTTTTTTTTTTTGCGGTACTAGGGATTGAACCTAGGGGCATTTTACCTCCGAGCTTTACACACTCAGTCCTGTTTTTTATTCTTTATTTATTTATTTATTTTTTTGCGGTACTGGGGATTGAACTCAGGGGCATTTTACCTCCGAGCTACACCCTCAACCCTATTTTTTATTCTTTATTTTGAAACCGAGTCTCACTAAGTTCTGGAGAGCCTCACTAAGTAGCTGAGGCTGGCCATGAACCCGGATCCTCCTGTCTCAGCCTCCCACGTACTGGGATTATAAGTGTGCGCCACCATGCCCGGCTCGGCATTCTACTTCTGAGTTATACCCTAAAGCCCTTTTGTTTTTGATCTTGAATCAGGGTCTCACTAAGTTGCTGAGGTTCTGCACTAAGTTGCTGAGGCTACCCTTGAATCTGCAATCCTGCTGTCTCAGCCTCCCACATACTGGGATTACAGGTGTGCACCACCATGCCTGCCTTCACTGTCATATATATATATATATATATATATATATATATATATATATATATGTGAAAGGTATCCAAGGTCATACAGTGAGGGGTCAAAAAAAATTTTTTTTTTCGGTACTGGGGATTGAACTCAGGGGCATTCTATATCCGAGCTCTACCCCTAGTCCTATTTTTTATTCTTTACTTTGAAATAGAGTCTGACTAAGTTTCGGAGTGCCTCACTAGGTAGCTGAGGCTGGCCTCGAACCCGGATCCTCCAGTCTCAGCCTCCCAAATGCTGGGATTACAAGTGTGCACCACCATGCCTGGTTTGAGGGGTTCAAAATTTGAACCATGACCTTTGTTTCCTTTTTTGCTCCATGCTATTTCAATAAGGCATTGATCAGGTATTTCTTGAGTGTGGGCCATTACTGTGCCTGATACACAGTATTGGCGATGATAAAAGCAAACTTTCTGTTCTCTACTCTTATCAGAAAGACAGCCAATTACAAAACAATATAGTCAATGCTATTGGGGCTGCTCCGTTTGACCAGGACCTTCCTCATTCTAGCACTGAAATGTCTCACGCTCCTGGAAACTTCATTCCTGGGTGAACTGGGACAGCTGGTCACCTTCACTGTCACAGAAGAATGTGACAGCTGGGCTAAGTTTGCGTGGGGTGGTGCAGGGTCGTGGAGGAGAGATCAGGACAAACTTCTCCGTAGAATGATTAGGAATTCTCAGGCCCCAAACTGGAGGTAGCCTGTGCTTGGGCAAAGCATTTCTGGTAGAAGGCCCAAGGAGCAGCTTAGATAAAAAGGCCAGGTGGGGTATAGCAAGTAGTTTAGTAAAGTTAGAGTTTGGTGTTCAGGATGGTGGGGTAGATGAAGCTCAGGATGGGGAAGCTGAGATCATACTAAGAACTTTGGACTCAGGCCAGTGAGTTTAAACCCCTTAATGGTTTTTAGCAAGGGGCTATTATGCTTGACTTTGAATTTAAAAAGTTCCCTCTGGTTAGATAGGAGGACGGGATTGCTTTAGTCTATTTTGTGCAGCTGTAAGGGAGTAGCACAGACTGGATAATAAGCAGAAACTTATTTCTCATAGTTCTGGAAACTAGAAAGTCCTTGATCAAGGTGCCAGCAGGTGGTGAGGCCAGTGCTCTCTCTCCAAGGTGGAGTCTTGAAGGATGGATCCTCACATGACAAGATAGACGGGCAGGAGAGAAGGATTCTCTATATCAAGTCCTTATGTGATGGCATTAATCAGTTCACAAGACCCCCTTCACAACCTGAACATCCCCCCAAAGCCCAGTCTTTCCACACTGTTGCATTGGAGATTAAGTTTTCAAAGCATGAATTTTGGGGGATACATTCACACTATAGCAGGGATTCACCTAAGGGGAAGAGCCTGGAGTCTGTGGGAGGAGCTTGGAGTCTGTGGGAGGGGCCTGGAGTCTGTGGGAGGGGCCTGGAGTCTGGGGGAGGGGCCTGGAGTCTGGGGGAGGGGCCTGGAGTCTGAGGGAGGGGCCTGGAGTCTGGGGGAACAATTGGCAAGATGTTACAATACAGGTGAGACACAAGGACAGGAGAGAATGATAGCAATAATAACAGAATCTAGTGTTTATTGATTGATTGCTTAATATGGATAGGCACTCTTACATATGTTATCTCATTTTATTCTAATAATAAACTTTTGAGTTAGCTGGTATTTTTATGCCCATGGTACAGAGGAAGAAACTGAGGCTTAGGTTAAGTTAATTTAAAGTCTCACTGAAAGTAAATGGCTAAGCCAAGATCTCAGCTCTTGCCTTATGACTTTTGTGTGTGTGTGTGTAGTACTGGGATTGAACCCAGGCGCATTCTGCCTCTAAGCTACACCCCAACCCTTTTTATTTTTTATTTTTTTTTGTTTTTGAAACAAGGTCTCACTAGGTTGCTGGGAATCTCACTACATTGCTGAGGCTGTCCTCGAACCTGCAGTCCTCCTGTTTCAGCCTCCCAAGTACTGGGATTACAGGCAGGTACCACCACGCCAGGCTCACCTCTTGACTTTAAACACGTATGTTCAATGCCTGCATTCCGTCATGTAAACTAAAGCAGTCGATCTTTGTTCATGCAGTTGAGCAGTATTTCCTGAGCACTTTCTATGTGTCAGGCACATTTCTAGTTGATGAAGATACATCGAAAAATAAAACAGGCAAAATTTCTGACTCAATAGATGTTATACTCCTGTGCACAGTGGGGAAATGGATAAACAAATAAACAAGTCAGTCTACTTTACTTGTGAATGGAGTTGGGCTCCGTTGGGAACAGTGATGAGGGAGGAAGGAGGAGCAGGGTAGGTTTGTACCCAGAGTAGGCAGCCCTAGGTTTGTGCTAGCAGTTGGAGTGGAGTGACCGGCAGAGACAGGAAGCTCGAGACTCCAACAGGTTTGGGGGAAAGACAAAGAGTCCCATTTTGGGCAAGTTGAGTGAGAGGTTCCTGTGTTCAGGAATGCTTAAAGATGGTCATGGGACAAACTGAGGAAGTCACTTAAAGTGGGGGCGATGGCTGGGGACCCAGGGAGCCCAGAAGGGGTGAGAGGGGACTCTGCAGGAAACCCTGGGGATCCAGGATAAGGCAGAGGAGGCACCTGGAGAGGGGGGCAGAGGGAACAGAGGGGAGGATGAGAACGAGGGCAAGGGGTCCCGGCCATCAGAGGAGCTGATGAGAGAGCCCCGGGGCAGGCAGTCCTGGCAGGGTCAGATGCCACCTAGAGGTTGAGGGAAGGGGCAGCCAGGGGCTCGGGGTGGGGAAGGGGGTGACAGGAGGGACACACAAAGTTGGGGGGACTTTTCAAGCAAGGAGCGATTAGAAGGAGAAGTTTTTAGGAGAGGGATGAAGATACAGGAGAAAGCAGATGTAATTCATGGAGCAAAGCACCTGAAGAAGATGGAGGAAGAGAGAATCAAGAGGAAAATGTGGAGAGCTTGGTCCTTAACCAAAGGGAACAAGACAAGGTGCGCAGAAGCGCAGAGCAGTGCATTGTGGGAAGCGGGTGACAAAGCCACTTGTGGGAGAGAAGGGTCCCGAGGGGGACTAGGACTGTGTGATGGAGGGATGCCGCTCTGGGATTCACGCCGTGGGCCATGGGAGAAAGAGCCACCCACCCGGGGTCACCTGGAAACTTTCCCATGTCCTCATCCTTCATTGGCTCTGCCCGGGGAATTAAAACCCAAGTTTCTGCAAACACGATGTCTAGTTTGGGTCTTTGCTGATGGGGGGGCCACTCCTGGGCTTGGGGGTGTTTCCTACCCGGAACTGAGCATAGACACAACAGCTGGTGTGTTTTTCCAAGCAGGCTGGGGGCCGCCTGGCAATCGATGTTAATTTTACCAACAGCCATCTGGTGGATGAACCGGCCGGCTCCTCGCCCTCCGCTTTTCTGGGAATGGAAGGCTGAAGCCGGTTTCATTCTGTCCAGCTGGTCTTCGCCTCTCAATCGGAAGCAACTTTGATGTGTAGGAGAAAAATGTTGAGCGGCGAAAGGAGCTGTGGACAGATGGTGCGCCCCTGGCTCAGGGCTGGGGCCCCTCCCCGCGTCACGCACCTCGGGACTTTGTGTCCTGTTGAAATCCTGGGAAGAGCTTCTCCGAGGTGGCACCGGTTGCTGCGACTCCATTGGCTGGGAGGCCAATAATCGTGTCATCACTGGCTGTCTGCAGCTCTCCTAGGAGACACTTGAGAAACTGATAGGAACAGTTCTCTTTGGCAGTAGCCTGCTGTTTCCATGGCTTGACAATGCTAAGCAGATGTAAAGTAGGCCAGCAGAAAGAGGCTACCCCAGGGGCAGAAAGCCTGGTACCAACACTCAGGCCCAACCCTGAGCGAGTTGGATAACCTCTGTGGGCTTCTGTTTCCTAATCTTCCAAATGGAACAATGTGAGCCCCGATGATCCTCTAGGGTTGTAAGCACGAGTGTCAAATCTCAGCACTTGGGAGGCTAAGACAGGAAGTTTCAGGTCCCAGCCTCAACAACTTA
Organism: Graphiurus murinus; assembly: GCA_004027655.1. Classification (NCBI taxonomy): domain Eukaryota; kingdom Metazoa; phylum Chordata; class Mammalia; order Rodentia; family Gliridae; genus Graphiurus; species Graphiurus murinus. The sequence goes on from PVLC010000798.1 coordinate 5,412, forward strand.
GTGAGATTCTCAACAACTTAGTGAGTCTCTGTTTCATAGAAGCAAAGCAAAACAAAACAATTGTGCAAAATTTTTAGTTCCTTACATAATGTCCCTCTGGAGGACATATTTAAAAAAATAAATAGAATAACAAACAGAGCAGACCTTAAACATAATGATACTGATTTTGCATAAGTCTACTATACTACTGTTTACCATTCTGAGAGGTCTACTTGTTTAAATAAAAAGTCAGCTGGATGTGGTGGCACATGCCTGTAATCCTAGTACTTGGGAGGCTGAGATAGGAGGATGGCAGGTTCGAGGACAGTCTCAGTAAATAGTAAGATTCTCATTAACCTAGCAAGACCCTGTTTCCAAATAAGAAATAAAATAGCTGGGTGTGGTGGCGCATGCTTGTAATCCCAGTACTTTCGAGGCTGAGACTGGAGGATCCGGGTTCGAGGCCGGCCTCAGCTACTTAGTGAGGCTCTCCGGAACTTAGTGAGACCCTGTTTCAAAATAAAGAATAAAAAATAGGACTGGGGATGTAGCTCGGAGGTAGAATGTTCCTGGGTTCCATCCCCAGTACTGCAAAACAAAACAAAACAAAACAAACAAACAAACAAAAACCAAAATAACAAAAAAAGAAAGAAAATAGGGCTACAGGTGTAGCTGGAAGGTAGAATGCCTCTGGGTTCAATCCCCAGTACCACAAAATAAATAAATATATAAATAGTCTTCCCATCTGATACTGACAGATCATTTCAATTTATTTTCTGAACAGATTTTTTTTTAATGTGTGTGGTACTAGGGATTGAACCCAGGGGGCATTCTACCTCTGAGTTTTCTGCGCCACTACATCCGGCTCAAGAAAACAATTTTGATAGACGATAAGAATTTGGCCTCCGTGGGATGGGGATCCAACATCATGTACCAGTTTTTATACAAGAAAGATCTTTATTTCTTTCCATGTGATGAATTTTAAAATATTAAGATGGCTCTTGATGAAATAGGGAAAGACAACAAACAAACAAACAAACAAAAAAGCAGATTTATACTGTCGGTTGGCACAGGGTGACCATTCAGCTTTTTAAAGATTGGAGAGTTTCCCCGTATGAGGGCTTTTCCATGCTAAACCAGAAAGCCCAGGCAAGCCAGAACCCACTGGTTGCCTTACCAAAGGAGATGGATCCCTGAGAATCGACCGAGAGAGATGGTAACTGTGCCCTTTCATGTGATTGAAATATTGAACTATGTACTTTAATTACTTGCTCAGAAGCTGGCGTGATGGTGCACACCTCTAATCCCAGAACTTGGGAGGCTGAGCCAGGAGGATCGCAGGTTCACAAGCCAGCTTCAGCAACTTAGTGAGGCCCTGTTTAAAAAAAAAAAATAATAAGACTGGGGGTGTAGCTTGGAGGTAGAATGCCCTTGGGTTCAATCCTCAGTACTGAAAAAAAAAATGTTTTTTCCATGCTTGTTTTCTTCATGATAATTCCCAGCCCCCTAGAATCGCATCTCCTCTGCTTGGGGAAGCTGCCTGTCTGGCTTGGGAAATAGACTCAAATGAATGCTAACAACCTATGGCCTCGTTTCCCCTGGCTGTGGTGGGCCATGGGCTCCATTATCCTTTTGTTTATAATTTATTCTTGTGGAGTTAAAAAAAAAAGCATTTGTGTAATTAGGACTTGGATTTCATAAATATGCCTATTTGCCAAGTTATCTTTTAGATTTCCTTGTGTGAATGTCATTGATTGGGGAAAGCCTGGTTTCAGAGAAAGCATAATTCGGACTTTATCATGTGCCAAACCAAGGAGCTCCGAAGGCCTTTCCAGGCTGAAAATAGACCAGGAACGAGTTGTATTTTAGTTTTGGGACTTTCACAAAACTGTCTGGCAAACTAACACATTATTATTTTATGAATAAGGCACTGACATTTCTTTTTCAACTCTCTAGCTTCAGGCTATTTTACGTTCATCCAGAAAAAGATGAATTATTTATACAAATAGGCATGGATATCATATGATAATACTCCCGTTTCCAGCAGGGAGTAAAATGAGCTGCAGCTGGTGCTCCGTCAGCAACACAGGCGGGGTGACCGCCTCTGGCCGTCTCAGTGACCCTCTTCCCTGAAGCTCTATGAAAAAGAGGATGATTCTCATTATTATTAGTTTTAGGCGATAAAATAGTTAAGATGAAAGTATACACTGCATGTAAAAAATAGCAATATTAGGGTGTATTTATTATAGAAATGAGAAAAATTTGATAAGGAAAAAAGGGAAATTCAAATGTCTCATAATCACACACTTAGGGAAAATTGCTATTAATCTGTTGGTTTATTTTCTTCCAATCTGTTTTCTTCTAGTGACCTCCCACTTGAAGTCCATTGTTAGACCTAGAGAACAGAGAATGTCTATCTTCCAAAGGGTTAGGTTTTTTGCCCAAGACCCATTTCCTCTGAGCTGAATTAGCCAATAATATGGGCAAATAAGTGAGACCTCTTCTGGATTTGAAGGTGGTCTAGACATTGTTAACTAAGGTGGTGAATGTGAAACTCTGTTATTGCCTCCTGGAAGGATCCCAGGCTGGATTTCAGAAACTCTCTTTCTCAGATATCCACCAACCTTGTTGGGCGTGGTGGCTCTCACTTGTAATCCCAGTCCTTGGGAGGCTGAGAGTGAAGGATCTGAGTTTGTGGCCAGCCTCAGCTACTTAGTGAGGCTCTCTGCAACTTGGCGAGATCCTGTTTCAAAATAAAGAATAAAAAATAGGGCTGGGGGTGTAGCTCGGAGGTAGAATGCCTCTGGGTTCAATCCCCAGTACAAAAAAAAAAAAAAAAAAAAAAAAAAAAAAAAAAAAAAAAAGAGATACCCACCAAGCTTAAAGTCTAGGGAAAAAAACCAAACAATTAATTATTTTCTGCCATTTTAATGATCTTTCTTCATTGCTCTGATATCTTATTAATAATTCACATTTGCTGACCACTTGCCATTTATTAGATAATGTGTGAAGTATATTACAAATATTAACTCATTTAATCCTTTAAATATTCTCAAGAGATGGGTCCTCTTAGCTGGTTATGGTAGTGCACGCCTGTAATCCTAGTACCTGGGAGGCTGAGTCAGGAGGATAGCAGGTTTGCGGCCAGCCTCAGCAACTTAGTGAGATCTTTAGCAACTTAGTGAGAGCCTGTTTAAAAATAAAGTAAAAAATAAAAAGGGCAAGGGATGTAGCTTGGAGGTAGAATGTCCCTGCGTTCAATTCTCAATACTGCCCCCCCCAAAAAAAGAGATAGGTCCTCTTCTTATCCCCCATTTTATAGATGGGGATAAGTACTGTCACACAATTAGTAAAGGTTGGACTGGAATTAAATCACTTCTCTTGTATTTATTCTGCCTATATAAATATATGTGTATATATCATGTCTGTATGTGTAAAATATTCCCCTCTCTCTCATTATCCATCCTTGTTTGATCTGAATTATTTGTGAACAATTTTCCTCTGTGTTTAAAGTGACCCCTTATCATTTTTGGCTATCCTGTGTTCAGATGTCTAAGGGAAAAACTATATCCTTAGTCTGAGGACTCCCCCAGTGGCGTGAGCCTTGGTGGAGAATGGGGGGGTATGCACGTGCCCCCCCCCCCCAACAGATAGGAACAGGTAGCCAATCAGAGGCTGCAGCCCTTGGCTTTTAATTTAAAGCAAGCAGTGTGGTGCTTATTTTAGTGGACTGCAGCGTGGAGTCACTCTCCTGACGATGGTGACGGCGGTGGTGATTGTATCTCCTGTCCAGGGACAGAGAGGCTGCGGTAATGGGGACCAGCAGGACATCTGTTGGACAGTGCGGCTTCCAAACCAGACCCTGCCCAGTGTCTGATTCTGCCTCTGGCTCTCCGCTGCAGCCAGAGTCTCTTCTGGTTCCCCCCGTTGGGTCAAGAGTCACAGGCTGCAGAGCATCCATACCTCCCCCTTCCTCCTTCTCAGTAGAGCCTAACCCCAGTATCATGACATGATGTCTGCCCCCCACCCCAGGGCTACATCTTGGACCAATCAGATGGTGAGTTGGTTTCTACTCCACAGTTGGAAAGGTACCTTTCTCTCTTACCCGCTTGCTGCGTGTGGACAAGAAGCCACACTGCTCTGCCTGTCACCACAGTCATCTTGGGCGGTTGACTCAGACGCTGTGGACAGCAGAGTGGAGGGATGGAAAGGTCTTCGGTCCTCGGCATCAGGGAGCTGCTGAACCAGTCCGCTCTGGAGGCTCCCGACCGGGATACTCCTTGAGATGAGAGGAGAGCTTTTCTTTTCTACTTAAGTCAGTTCAGGTTGAGTCTCCTATTTCCTATAGTAGAAAATATTCTACTTGATTTGCTCCCCACCCCTCTCACCCACCAAAGCCTGGTTTCAACACTTAGCATTTCTGAAAAGCTTTTTGGTCTCGGGAACTCCCTTCCTTCCCTTTCCCTCTCCTCTCCTCTCCTCCCTCCTTCCCTCCCTCCCTCCTTCTCTCCCTCCTTTCTTTTGATTGACCCCAGGAGCATTCTACCTCCAAGTTACACCCTCTGCCCTATTTTATTTTGAAGTTTGTCTCATTAAACTCCAAAAAAACCCCAAAAACAAACGAACAAAAAAAACTATGATGTGCTGACCTTGAACCTGTGATCCTCCTGTCTCAGCCTTCCAAGTGATTAAATGTGTTTGCCACTATAGGGCTTGGCCCTTTCTACTTTCTCTCTCCCTTTTTTATACAGGGGATGTCAAGCCAGCCCACACTTCTCTCCAATTTTTTGGTTTGGAAAATTAGTTCTTTTTTATTAAAAAATATTTTTGTAGGTAGTGCTGGGGATTTAACTCAGGGGCATTCTACCTCCAAGCCTATTTTATTTTCTATTTTGAACCAGAGTCTTACTAAATTGTGGAGGGTCTCATTATATTTCTGAGGCTGGCCTAAACCTGTGATCCTCCTGTCCCAGCCTCCCAAGTACTGGGATTACAGGTGTGGGCCACCATGCTCGGGTTCCCTTTCTACTCTTAAGAAATATTGAGGACTACAAAGAGCTTTGATTTATGTGGATTACACTTATTGATACTTATTGCATTAGAAATTAAAATGTAGACACACTTAAAATATTTATTAATTTATTAAAATAGTCAATATATTAAGACATTAACATCAATAATATATTTTTATCTGAGCATGGTGGTACATACCTGTAATCCCAGTACTTGGGAGGTTGAAACAGGAGAATCTCAGTTTTGAAGCCTCAGCATATTACTAAGACCCTTAGCAACTTAGTGAGACCATTTCCAAATAAAATAAAATAGGGCTGGGGGTATATCTCAGAGGTAGAATGTCCCTGAGTTAAATCCCCAGCACTACCTACAAAAATATTTTTTAATAAAAAAGAACTAATTTTCCAAACCAAAAAATTGGAGAGAAGTGTGGGCTGGCTTGACATTTTTCTCTGCAAATATTTTTAATGTCTGTCTTAATAGAAATTAGCTTGATCCTCATATCTGCTTTTACACTCAATCTGTTGTGATGTGTTGTTTCAAAAACAATGATAATAATAAAAAAATCCAGACTCACTCAGATACATAGTTAGAAAAGGGAGGAAAATTTTAATAGCCCTATATAGATAGCTGTGGACATTCTTCTTTGATACCACACCAAAAACCTGCTATTAGTTGTTTCTTAAAAATTAGTGGTAATATGAAAAACGAAACCATAACAATTAATGTTTTGTATTTTGTTTCATTAAATTCCATGAGTACTATCTTCACTTTGGATAGATCTTTACTTAAATGATTTCATAACTGTAGGCACTAGCCATTTGGAAAAATTTGTTTGCTGACTTATGCAGATCTTCCAAATTTTGACACATTTTATTATAAAAAAAACTTCCATACTTAAAAAATGTCACCACCAAAGTCATCAGAAAAGTTTTGAAGTATTGGGAAACTGTCAAGCTTATGACAGAAAGTATTCTAATTGGCAAGTTTTTAAAAAAAATTCTAGTTTTCACTGGAAGGTTTGAATTTGATCATTGGCTACAATACTGTCAATTGCTATCCTTGAAGTGACAGGCATATTTTGTTCATTTTTTGAGAAAATGCTTGCCTAAGCCTGGGTCCGAAGTTGGCCAGTCATTCTTTTAATTAAAAACACTGTTCTGTGAAAAGGGTGGCCGGTTGGATTTGCAGCTCTAAAAATTGCACATTTGCTTTTTTTTTTGAGCCAATGGTCAGGTTTCAGTGTGCAAAAGAAGTGGCTTATTCATTCTCCCCATTTCATTCATTATGATATTAAAACGTTCTGCTCTCAAGGCTCCGAATTTAATAACTTCCTGGGTACCGTGAGGCATTATAAAGTAAGACTGGCTTTTCCAATTGCTTCAAGTGTGGCTCGCATTGCTTCCTTCTGTCACTGTTGGATTTCCTCACGATTACTTTTGCATCATCGATGCAAAACAGTGAAAAAAAGCCAAACCACATCTTAGCATCACTATGGAATTAGTTTTTTTTTTTTTGTTTGTTTGTTTGTTTGTTTGTTTTTTTGGTACTGAGGATTGAACTCAGGGACATTTTACCTCTGAGCTACACCCCTAGCTCTTCTTATTTCATATTTGAAACAGGGTCTCACTAAGTTGCTGAGGTTAGCCTTGTCCCTGTAATCCTCCTGTCTCAGCCTCCCAAGTACTGGGATTACAGGTGTGCACCATCACTCCTGGCTTGGAATTAGTTTTAACTTTGAAGATTCCCTAAAAGGGTCCCAGTCACCGCAGAGCACACTTTTAGAAGTTCTGCTGCAGCTTTTTTGCAGTTCTAGAAACAACTTAACATGCTTCCAATATACTCCCTTTTCTGAAATCAAAGTTGCGTGCTGTTGCCTGTTACTATCGTTCCTTGTTACAAAGGCCATTGTTTATGGTTATTTGGATCAAAATGTTTCAGAAACTCTAGTATAGGGTGATTTACAAATAGGCAATAATTAGAAAGAACTGAAGATTCTAAAGTTCCACTTTACTAAAAGTAATTAACATTTATGCTTTCTGTGTTCTTGGTGTTAAGTCTATATTAAATAATCAACCAAGTCTACCTCAGCCCATGAATTGTGACAACAGAAGGAAGAGGGTCGTGGCATTTTCTTTCTCAGCGACTTTATTACGCGAGGTACTATTGTCTACTCTTTTAGATATTAAAAAATTAGTATTCACTGGCTAAATCCTTGGCCAAAGCCACTCAGTAGTCAAACCTTTCATCTTGGCTGAGAGGCTGCAGAGCCCAAAACCTCTTTCCTCTACCACGCAGGAATTTTTGTTGTTATTGCAGCGCTGAGCATCAGATGCAGGCCTTGTGCATTAGAGGCAAGTGCTCTATCACTGAGCTACATCTCCAGCCTCAGGAATTTCCGATACCCGCACAAATCCAAGACTGTGATATCTCAGGCATGACTTAGAGCACAGGGCTGGAAAGCCACGGACATCAAAGGCGGTTCTCTAAGGAATCATTATGGTATGATACTGCTGACTCTCAACTAATGTACAAATTTCAACCTACCATAACGTGGTATTTCAGAGTTGGAAGAGACCTTATTCATGAGATCTAGCCATATGTCTATTGCTGGAGCATGCTTGCACAATCGTGCACATATCAAATAGTACTTCCTGGGTGATTTCTGATCATGTGATCGTCCTTACCACTGGCCCCCCAACCCCACCAAAGAGTGTCACACTGCATGTGGTGGACAGTGTCTCAGATGGCCCCAGTGATCCCCACCTCCTGATATTCACACCATTGTATAATCCCCTCCCTTTGAGTGGACAAAACCTGCACCTAAGAGAAGAGGAAAAAGGTGTAGGAATGTCACGCCTGTGATTAGGCTTCATAAGATTCTGACTTCTGTTTTGCTAGTAGACTCTCCATTGCATTTTTGCTGGAACACTCAGATGATGCCCGCTGCTGGTCTGCAAAGTCCTCGTGAGGAGGAACCGAGGGCAGGCTGTGGCCAAAGACCTGTGGGGAGCTGTATCTGGCCAGCAATAGCCCACTGAGCTTGGGAGCAACCCTATTCTCATTGGAGCCTTGGGAGGAGACCCGGCCAGGATTGACACTTTGTGGCTTTGTGACTGTCCTGAAGTAGAGGACCCAGCTCACTGTGCTCAGCTTCCTGACCCACATGGACTGAGATGATTGTGTGTTGTTTTAAGTAGCTAAATATTGGGGTGATTTATTATGGTAATTTTTTATGCAGCAATAGACAAGGAGTACCCTACTGTATTTATCTCTTTCTCTAGCAGGACCAGAAGGAAACTTTAAGGTCACCTAGTCCTTGCTGTGTGTGTTGAGCTGTGGACCCACCTCCGTGCAGAGATCCCTGCAGGATCCATCCTCAAGTGTCAAAGGGGAACTTCGAAGCTCTGGAAGCCATTGCTTCAGGACTACCCTCTGGGCTCACGTCGGACATCCCACTACAACCTCTAGAACTGTCTTTCTCGACCTGAGCATCATTTAGTTTGCATACTAGAGGCAGCAGGCCAGTGATGGAGCCTGAAACTTAACTCCAGCCCCACAGGGAGGTGTTGGTTCTCTCAAATGCCACTCCACAGCAAAGATGCGAATGCAAACATTCACATTCCAATCCAGTTCATAAGCAAATGTGCACGATGCCTGGGCATTTTTAGATAAGAAACTCTTTTTGAAAGCAAGAGAGAAACGGAGGGGGCGTAGATATAAAAATACACTGCATGAAACATCGGACTGCCCACTTCACTCTGGAGGCCCCGATCTGTAAAAAGAGGGTTTTACAGACCCCCCCCCCCCAGTCTTTGATTCTTAGCCTGACACAATCTAGGTTGCTGTGAGCTGGTTCTCTGGGGTGCTACATCAACTACCAAATGAGGTTACCAGAACACCTGTTTCCAAAGGGGGCGGGGAATTGCGGGATTAAACGAAGTAAACAAAACACGTGAAATGTGCGGCACAACCCGTGCCCGAGAGTGAGCGCGTTATTACTTCTTCTCGGGGTCCCAAGTCCCCCAGGGCGTGGGTACTCGGGCCACAGCTGGCCGAGCGCAGCCGGGACCCGGCCGCTGGCCTGCCCCGCCCACGCGGGGCCGCAGCCCATCAAATGACTCGGTGCAACGTGTTGGTGGCGGCAGCGGCGGCGGCGGCGCGGGCTCTTCCGGGCTCCGCAGCTTCCTGCCCAGCACCGCGCAGCCGCCTCCGCCGCGGGAACCGGTCGGGTGCAGGCCTGGCGCCAGTGCGGATCCGGGTAGCCGCGCGCTCCGCCGCCCGCACCATGCGCGCCGCGCCGCCCGCGCCGCCGCCGCCGCCGCTGCTGGTGCTGCTGCTGGCGCTGCTGGTGCTGCTGGCCACACCGGCCGCCCGCGCCAGCAGAGCCGCGTCCGCCCCGGCGCAGCTGCCCGACCCCGAGCGCGCTCCGCGGCCGCCGCCCGGCCCCTGGCTCCCCAACGCCACCCTGCCCGCGGCCGGCCGAGGCAGCTCCAACAGCAGCGGCGACGCCTTGGTGACCCGCATCTCCACCCTCCTCCGCGACCTGCCCACCCTGAAGGCGGCCGTGATCGTGGCGTGCGCCTTCAGCGCCCTGCTCATCGCCTGCCTGCTGCTGCGCGTCTTCAGGTGGGTCCCGCCGCCCGCTCCCTTTCTGCGCCCGGGTCGCCAACCTGCGGCCGCCGCGCCCGCCCCACCGGCGCGCACAGGTGCTCAGCGCGCGCGGCTCCGCCCGGCCTCGGCAGCTCGGGCGCTCCTGCCAGCTAGACTCCCCTTTCGTGCCCTAGAGGGTGGGTTCGGGGATGCCGGGGGCTCTCATCTCCCCTGCCTCCCACCCTGTGAACATCTTAGGAATTCGGTCCCCTTTCTTTAAGGATATCAGGTGTCAGTATTGACACCAACTGTAGCGCCCTGAATTCTGATTGCCTTCCACAGGAATCTATTTTTATACCCATTTCGTCGATGAGGAACGTGAGCTGGCAGAGGTAGAATGAAGCCAGGTCCATCTAACTTTGATCCTAAGGTCCTTTCTTTTCTACCTGCGGATCTACTATGCCCCATCTCCTTTTTCTCTTTTTCTGCTACAGAAAGAAGCGGTTTCTAGCATGAGGGAGGGGGATGCCTGCTGGAGGCTAGTAAGCCTGCCTGGGGTTGGCGCTGGACTTTGGGATGCTTGGTGACCCTTGGTGGCCTTGGTGACAGTCCATTACTGGGGGGTTCAGGTAGCTCTCTCCTAGGCCTGTGCCCAATTGTTCCGATGAACACTCAGAAGGGCTGGAGGGATCCTGAGCGGCTTCTAGGTTTGCTCGAGGTCAAGGAGAAAGTGTCTGAGTGTCTGGGAGATTAGGAAGGCTGGTGGACCCGCCCCCAGGGCAGGCAAGCAGGACATTCCCCCTAAGGCCTGGGAAATCCTGTTTTTGTAGAAAACAACCTAAACATATCCTGTTCCTCAGGCCGGTACCCGTGGAAAATCTGGGTACGTTTAGGTGATTGACCGTCCAGGTTCTTCCCACGTTGAGCTATAGTGTTTCATGGCTGTCGAGGGTCTGGGGCTGTGACTTCCTCTCCTGGGTGGCATTTTTGGTGTCTGAGCAGAAACCAGCCCTGGGAAAGGCAGGCTTGGGAGCTAGGTGTCGGATCTGTGTGACACCGAGTCCAGATGTTTCCGTCTGGGTCAGCCGGTGGTATGAGAAAGTGGCAAAGAGAGAACTGTGACCCCATGCTACCTCCTCACCGTCCCCTGCCGTGGCCCAGTCCACTCTGTTCCTGTTCGCATTGTTCTGATGCTCTCTGCTTCACTCTGCTCTCCTCCCTGGCTCGGTGCCTCTGCCTACAACTGCAGTGGCTCCTTGTGGCCACGGCCCAGACACGGAACTACCCAGGTGTGGCATTTGCAGCCCCTGTGTGGTCGTCTGGCCTGTCCCTCATCACTTGCTTTTGTCCTTAGCGCCATGGTGCTGCCTTGTGCTTTCCTCCACCCATCTCCTCCAAGATGGCTTGAAGCCACCGATGATGCCCGTCTCCTGTTCTCCTTCCTCTGTAGAGTTTGCCCGGACAACCAAATGAGGCCGTGGCTTTCTCTTCTGGCCTCCCCAACCCTAGGCTTGTGTATGCCTCAGTACAACCTTTGTCCCACCTGGCTGGGGTTGCTGGGTTTAGGACCCAGCTCCCACGCTTAGCAGAGAGCCCCGGAGGGTGGGGATGCCCAGGTTGTCTTGCCTGATGGGGCACTCAACAGAGGCATGTGTCATTTACTGACTTCCTGATTATTCAGCCGGAGTAAACCAATGCCCAGAGCTGCTCAGGGCCAGGGTTTAGCTCAAAATAGGCTGGGCCCGCTTGTACTTTTAAAGAAGGTATGTGAACTATTTGGCCAGTCTGCTCTTTATTACCCAGGAGTCAGGGCGAGGAGAAGGCAGCATTCGGCCAGATGTGGGGAAGGAGCCCGGAGGGAGGGTCTTTGCTGCCTGGGGTGTGGAGTGGGGAAGCTGGTTATGGGCTCCATCTGCCGCCTCTGCCTGGGAAGGCGTTCTTGTTAGGGTGAGTCTCCAGGTGGACAGCTGCCGCCCTGGATTCTGATTTACAGAGAAACTTGTGGTGTTTTACAGCTGGGAAGATCTTGGATGGTACCCAGTCCCCAAGTGATCCTTTACAATCAAGAAGGGTGTGTCCCAGAGAGTAGAGCAAAGTAGGGTGTGGTGGCCCACGCCTGTATTTCCAGTACTTGGGAGGTTGAGACTGGAAGATTGCAGGTTCGAGGCCAGCCTCGGCAACTAAGTGAGGCCCTCGGCAACTTAGGGAGATCCTGTTTCAAAATAAAAAAATCAAGCCGGGCATGGTGGCACATGCCTATAATCCCTGTACTTGGGTGGCCGAGACAGGAGGATCGAAGGTTCAAGGATAGCCTCACCAAGTAGTGAGACTCATCAAGCAAGCGAGACCCTGTTTCCAAGTAAGAAATAAAAATCAGGCTCGGGGAGGGGCAGATAGCTCAAAGGTAGAATGCCTCTGTGTTCAATCCTCAATACCACAAAAAAATAAAAATAAAATAAAAAATTAGAAGGGCTGGGGGTGTAGCTCGGAAGTAGAATGTCCCTAGGTTCAATCTCCAGTACCCAAAACAAGACCAAACAAACAAATAGCAACAACAAATAAAAGAGAAGACCCTGCAAGTCTATGTGGCCAAGGCGGGCCAGCACCTTGACTGTCCTGTGGTGCTGTGAACTGTCTGCTCCCCCTTTCCGTGTTCCTCTGAAGGCTTTCTGAACGTCTGCTCCATTGGCTGAGTGGCCTTACCTGTTCACTCTTCAGCTTCTAAGCCTGCAGGCACCGAGTCCTGGCCACCCCACTCTGCCAGTCTCCCCCATGTCATCTCACCTGCCCTTATCCCTTTGCCCCAGTGAAGCATCCCCACCAGCTGTGGCTTCTGCCTGGGTTACAGCCCTGGTTCCTCTGCAACACCTGCAGAAGAAGTTCTTACAGGAGAACTTGCAGCTTTCTACAGGTGGGAAGAGCTTGGATGGCACTCAGTTCCCAAGTGCTCCTTTGCAATCAGAAAGATTCGATTCCGGCAAATCTGGCTCTTCGTGGCCAGTGTCCTGCCTCCTTTACAAGCCCCTGTGGGCTCTGCCCGGTGCCCCTCTGCCACTGGACAGCCCTGCTGGACTTCCAGGGTTGCCCAGGGTACCATGTGGCCCCGGTGTCTTGTCCTAGCTTGACCCTTGCCTGGATTCCCCTGAACCACAAGACTGCACGGCCTGCTCATTGCTGTGTTCCTTCCTGTGTTTCCCTGTCTGAGGAGGCTCCCTGGTCAGGTTCCTCTGAGCTCCCAAAGCACACCCCAGTTTGGAATTTCCTGCTGGGAGTGCAGAGTGTCCCTCTGCCTTGCCAGGCCTAGGGCTCCTGAGAGCAGGGCTGGGCCTTAATCTTCTGTGTCTCTCTAACACCTAGTTGTGGTTCCAGGCACAGGATGATGGCATTTAATAAAGATATTTTTAGCAAAAGAATGCTAAACTCCTGTTTTGCAATGCTCATGCCTTTTTAAACGTCCCCTCTCTCAAGGACACCTGTGGGGTGGGAATTTGGGTGATGACGGCTGATAGCCTTCACAGCGAAGATAAAGGGGGAGAGTGCAGCGTTACTGCTTATAAAGCCCAAGTCCTCGCCTGTTTGATTTCCCTTAGGAGTCACTGTACTCGACTTCAGAAATAACGGGGATCCAAGGAAACTGTTAGAAGATAAACCTTTAAGCAAGAAACTCCCCTGCTGAAAATACAATACATACATTGCATGTATTTTTCACTGTGATACATATTTTTTGTTTCTAATGTTAATAATTGGAAGGGGAAGCCAAGAGGCATGTGCAGGGATATTCCACACAATTCTGTTTCATAGTGAAAAGGTTTAAATATCGTACGTTTCCATGAAATGACACTGGATAAATTAAATGATGGTGATTCTACATAGCTGTTAAAAATGATGATGTTGACATAATCCTGGCTACACGCTTTTTATATTTTTGAGTAAAATAGGTTACAAAACAGCATAGATAATATGAGCTCCTTTCAATAAATAAAATATACATATGTGCATACATGAATGTACAAAGAAGTTTGTTAGTGTGTGCACATATGTGTAATCGTCATAGTTTTTCCCTTTTTTTGTGGTACTGGGGATTGAACCCAGGGGCATTCTGTCTCTGAGCTACACCTCCAACCCTATTTTTTGTTCTTTATTTTGAAACAGGGTCTCACTAAGTTGCAGAGTGCCTCACTAAGTAGCTCAGGCTGGCTACGAACCCAGATTCTCCTGTCTCAGCCTCCCAAGTACTGGGATTACAAGCATGCACCACCACGCCTGGCTGTTTTTCCCCTTATAATGTATTTTCCATTCATAATGTGTTTCTGCATTGTCTGAATTCCTTTACAGGAATACTTACACCTGCAACAGGTGCTTGTGATTTTTATCCTTGCATGTATACTCAGCCTCAACTCCTTTTTTTTGTGGATCAAATCCAGACACATTCTACCTCCGAGCTACACTGCCAGTCCTTTTAATTTTTGTTTTGAAACAGGATTTTTGCTACCTTGTTGGGAGACTCACTAAGCTGCCAAGGCTGTCCTTGAGCTTGTGATCCTCCTGTCTCAGCCTCCCAAGTACTGGGTTACACATGTGCATTGCCACACCCGGCTTACACTCAGCTCCTTGATTCGTCCTTAGACCTGTGTGCCCAAGGACCAGAGAGCTGGTACGTCTGGAGTGGGATTTCTGACGCATGCACTCCATTTCCTTGAGTAGGTACCAGCGTGCGTGCCCATTCGCAGTGCTGTGGGTTTATATCTGTGCAACGTATGTGACGCTTGGTATTACCTGACTTCCTGATGCTTTGCCATCAGATGGGTGTAATTGGTTATCTCTTGCTCTGTTGGCACTTCCTTATTTTCTCCTGAGGTTGAGCAGCTGCCTCTTCTTATGCTTCCTAATCAATCTGATTTCCCCATCTGCAGATCCATTTCCACCCTTCACATGAGTTTTACCACTGAGGAAACCTTTTTTAGATGGGAGACCAAACTGGCAGGAAGGAAAGACTGTCTGGAGACAGGGGAGCTTCTGGCTGACAGACACCCTCGGCTCTGCTACCCACCGCCTTTGTGAGAGCTGGGAGGGCCCCTACAAAGAGGCTGTGCCTCCGAGTAGTAAACCGTCCTATTGGGAAACATCTGGTGGGGTGCATGGGGTCATGGCTGACACACACAGACCATGACAGCTGGCATCAGGACCTTTGGCTCCAGGCATCCTCTTAGAACACTGCACTCTTGGCGTTCTGGAGTGGGGTGGCGGTGGAATCCCACTTTATCCCTTGATGTCTTTTGGCAAACTGGGGAAACTTCAGCATCTCAAAACCACAGCTTTCCTTTTGCTGTCCTGGTGCATCCCTTGGCTCCCTGCACGGGCCCTGTTTCTCTCCAGTCTCCGTTGGCTGCACACCCAGCCACTTCTTATTTCAAAACCTCTGTAGCATCCTCTTATCTGAAAGCAGCATTGGTTTTGGTGCCTCCCCAGGGATGGGAAGACAAATTCCTGGTGATCTGACACTGCCTGGCTGTTGGTGGCAGAAGTGCCCGCTGCCACCTCCTGAAGATGCCGGTGCCACAGAGGCTTACTTTGCTAAGCCAGGTCTTTGAAAAGGAACTCAGAGTGTCCTATTTATCTTGGGTTACCCAGATTTTCTATGGTATGTGTGTTTACATCTGTAATAATTACCACCTAAAAGAAAACATAAAGACTTAATTCTTCTGAGTCCAACGTGGTGGTGCACACCTGTAATCCCAGTACTTGGGAGGCTGAGATAGGAGGATTTCAGGTTTGAGGCTAGCCTCAGCAACTTAGCAAGGCCCTTAGAAACTTAGTGAGACCCTGTTTCAAAATAAAAAATAAAATAGGGCTAGGGGTATAGCAGATAAGTAGAACTGCCCCATCCCTGGGTCTAGTCCCCAGTAATTAACTAACTAACTAGCTCTCTCTCTCTCTCTCTCTCTCTCTCTCTCTCTCTCTCTCTCACACACACACACACACACACACACACACACACAAAGTTCAGTGCTTCTAGCAGTTAGGGAAAGTTTCCATTTTGAGTGTTTCTAGTTATTGCTCACTAGTATACCAGTGTTATTTTAATACATTGGTGCTTTGGGTAGAGCTATAGTTAGAAGGCTCATCCCCTCTTTATGACTTTGAGAGAGAATGTGGCACTTGTTTAGCATCAGTAGGCCATTTCTGATGGTGGAAGACCTTTGAGTTGAAGGAGAAAACTATAGAAGTGGGGACACATTCCTCTTCTTTCATGTTTAATTTTATATAAACACACTGAAGAAATGTTAAACAAATCTGATGCAGGAAGAAGTCCGTTTGTTACAAAAGAGAGGAGCGAGCATGGCGTGGAGTCAATTGAAAAAAAAAATCATCACACATGGAAAGAAATTGGTCCCTCCGGTGGTTCTTACCTGGGGAGGATGTTGCCTCCTGGTGTCATTTGGTCATATCGGGAGAATGTTTTGATTCTCCTGTATGTTTGATATCTACCCACTAGATTGGCCTCTCGTGGGTAGGGGCTGGAACGCTACTCAGCGTCCTACACAGGAAGGGGCAGCCCCTGTTGAGAAAGAGTTACCCAGGCACAACATCCGGGGCGCCGAGGCTGAGGAGCTCTTGGAAGCCTGCTAGAAACCTGCTGGTTTTCCGTGTGAGCAGTCCTCTTCCCATTATTAATCAGGGCACGTGCTTCCAAGGGCCGTTGGGACATTTGGAGTAAGATTGTGTCAATCAGGTCTCTAGCGCTCCTTTAAGCAGCCAAGTGTCCTACTGTACTGTATTTAAAAACATTCTGAAAACAGCTGTAATTTGCACCCAACCTTTTGGTCTTGCTTCTGCTCCTATGTGAGAATGCAGCCATTTGGCTGATGAGATGTGAACTTCAGCCTCGTGAGTTTCCTCGACTACTCAGCTCCCTGGAGGAGGAGGAGGAGGTGTCTCCTGACTTCCCTGGTTAGCAGGTCTCTAAGGACCTAGCACCTGCCACTGATTCCTTCTATCAAGTTGAAAAAGGAGGAAGATCCCTCTTTAACTTGACCTTGAGCCCTCTGGAGTATGTGGCTTTGCCACAGACTGTCATGCCAGGTGCCCTTTGCATTTGGAAGGGGGGGGGGTCTTTGCAAACACAGGTCTTTTGTGTAACCCCAGGCACATCCAGGGGTGTGTGGGGGATATGGGAACTCCTGTGGCAGTGTCCACAGAGCAGCCTGTGGGGACATTGTCAAGGGACATTGTCTGCTCCTGAGTTTGAGCCTAGAAGGCTTCCAGTGTCGTGTGGGGTATTTAGTTCATTGCTGATGTTTCGGGGCTAGCCATTTGCAAGGGGAAGTTCTGGGAGCATGCATTTAGAACCATGTTGTGGTTTCACTTAGAAAAATAATCTCCACTTAATCTAAGGGCGGTCTGCCAGGAATCCAGGCTCGACGTTTATTTTCCTGGGGTTGCAGGGAGGAGGAAGCCTGTTCTCGCTTACAGGTGTGGCTTAGAGCAAGACCTGCATGCCCCAGGGCCCTGTAACCTCTCTGGTGTGGGCTTCCTTCAGTTAGAGTTCCTCTGACCTCCCTTCCCCAACATTGTACAGACGAGAAACCGGGGCCCAGAAGCTGGGAGGGTTTGTTAAGGTCACTCCATGGGTTTGCAAGAGGAGTAGGATGTAAGTCCAGGGGTTCAGAAGCGCATCTGGGCCCTTTTCTGGGCCGCCAAGATGTGGTGGGCTGAGTTTTGCTTTTGATAGCACCCAGAAGAAAATGTGGCTGAATGGACAGAGTTCTTCCTAGAGAGTTTATATGGGCATAGGGTGCGCCATGCCAGGCGGGAAGCACATTGGACCCGGGAACATCCAGTTCCATCTGAGAGGAGGAGAATACCTGTGCCTCGTTCTACCTGGGAGAAAAGAAGCCTTGTAATTCAGCAGGTGAGCCATGCATCAGGAGCCACGATTGATGAAATGCGAAGGGATGTCGCTGTTGCTGTGGCTGGGAAAGGCTTGTGGGGCAGGAGGAAGGGTAGGACTCGGCAGGGTGGAGAAGGGAGGGATCCTTCCAGGGCTGGGTGGGGTTAGTCAGGTTCACTGCTGGTAGGCTTTGCCAAAATGACCACTTGGAGATCATCACGATGACGTGAATTAAACAGCAACCAATATTTACTAAGCTTTCACTGCACACCAGGCTCCATGCTGAGCATTTTGTTTCCTCCCTCCTACGAGGGCTGCTCTGTTGGGGGCCCCCATTTTACAGATGAGCCAATCAAGGCATGGAATGAAGAAGTGTCTTGCCCAAGGCCACGCAGCCGGGAAAGGGGAGGGGACGCACTCACCCTTCCCTGGTCGCAGCAGATTTGGGAAGATGCCAATCCCAGCCAGAGAATTTGGTGCGTTGAAAGGAGCCAATGTTGAAATACTGGAGAAAAATAATCAAAGGGCCCTGTTAGGAACGCTGGTCCGGAGTATTTGCCCAATGACTGGATGGATAGTGTCAGGGCTATAACGGGGACACAGAAGGAGTGGAGAGACCCAGGGAAGATGTAAAGAGAAGAATTTAAGCAAGGTGTGGGTTGAGCTGCAGGGCTTGGAGAAGGGGGCCGTCGGGAAGGGGGTGGCTGGCAGAGAGATGGCTTGGTGGGGAGAGAGCAGAAGCAAGGGGGAATCTAGTGCTGGGCTCAGGGTAGAGGGGCCGGGGGCATCTGCTGAGAAGGGGTGCTTCCTGAAGTAGGGGGGGTGATCGAGGGCTGATGCTCCCACCCTCCTTTGCAGCGGGCAGGGAGGGACACATGGACTCTGGAAAGACCATTTATGTCGTGTGTCCAAAAGCACAGTGACCCCAGAGCTTCCGGGTCCCCTGGGTCTCCCAGAAGGTCCCCCGGGTCATTGTGCTGCTGTCCCCAGAGGCTGCCTCCTTTGTGCTCAGCCTCGCCACTCTCACCTGGCACCGCGTGACAAACGAAGCAGCCTCCACCCTTTGCAAACACACCCACCAGCTGGAGGAACAGGACTTGGGGCACGGGCTGCCGCTGGGTTTCCTGTGGCTCCTCAGATGGGTCAGACCCAGGGCGTGCTGGCGGTGTCTTGGAGAAGGAGAGTTGTTCCACCCCCCAGGGCTTGAGAGCAGATAAAGGGGCAGCCCTGCAGGGTCGGGAACACCAGGCTGACCTTGAGCCCTTTGGGGTCACCGGGCACATGTCATGTCGTCCAGTCAGAAGCAGGAGCCCCCGGCGGCTCCCTGAGTGCTGGGTGCTGGGCGCCAGTGCTGGGGTTTGTCAACACTGGGCCCACTTTGCTGCTCCTGAGGCCCTGGGGAGGGGAAACTGCTGGGTTATATAAATAATGACCAGTCCCCGTCGGTCAGTCGGTTGTGGTTGAACTGCTGGGGCAGAGAGATAAGGAAGACCCGGTTGGGACACGGGTATCATTACATCTGACTGGCTCACGAGGTTTCAGCTGAATTGTTCAGTATCACTCATGCTTGGCACTGAGGACCAGATACACCCTGGCCCAGAAACGAAGTCAGAGTTTGCAAACAGATGGCCCATGAGTCGGAAAATGTGAGCCACACAGAGATTTTTTTTGTGTGTGTGTGTTTTGTTTTGATCTGCACAGTGATTAAAAAAACAAAACAAAACAAAAAAATGGAGATTGTTGAGGACACTTAAAAATTGGGCAGTTTTCATATAAAAATCCGGAGTCCCGGTTTCTCTCGACAGAGAGGGGTACCTGGATGTGCAGGACGTCTGGTCCACGGGGCCGGAAGGGACAGGGGCTCTTTGTGTCCCTTTGACCTGAAGTCAGGGCACAGCGTTGGTCACTGTGTGTCATCATGTTCGTTTCCAAGCTTAAGTCATGCCAGTTCTGCTTCTTGGGGTTCTTGCATCTACAGGGCGCTGGGGCCTTGTAGTCCTTGACCCGGAGTTTTGAGTCATTGCACTTGACCTGGGAGCTGGGTGCTGGGACACTGAGGCCGCAGTGTGGGGATCGCAGTCCCGGGACGGGGGCAAGGAGCCGATGCATCTAGAAGGTTCTCGAGCTCCACGTTCGGAAGGGCGCCGCAGGGCTGAGGTGCTGACCGCTCTACAGGAAAATGCCTCTGTGGCACATGACGTGGTGTTTGTCTAAAGTTGCCCATCTGCAGCGGAGCCAATGAGATTCATATCACACCGGTGTTTGCACGATGGGGAATGTGCTGGGTGGAGCTCGGGGCCGGGAGGGAGGGGAGGCTGGTCATCGGCAAGGACAGCTTGGCTGTTGACAGTGGTGGCTTTGTCACCGAGACCACTAAGGCAGGTCACGTGGGGCTCTCACCCCACAGCAGGGACAGTGCCTGCAAGTGGAGGACACAGGAGTGGGAACAAGGAGAAAGCTCCGCCTGGGTGGGGTGTCTTGGGAAGACCTTGGGAGCCCCGGAATGCTCACGGCTCCCCTGGGGGAGATAGGGTAGGAGGCGCCCTGAGGATCAGTCTCAGGTTCCTATCCCGTCCACACCTGGCAGGAGGTAGGGATGCAGCAAGAAGTTGAGGTCAGGGGTCAGCTGCTTGCCCAGAGACACTCAGACAAGGGATTTGCCGAGCTGACATCGGAACCTCGGTCTCCGCCACAGCCCACGGGGCTTAGTCTTGTTTTGTTTTTCTCCGGGGGTGAGGGTGAGAGAGGAGGGCTCTTCAGCGAGCTCAGCGAGTCTGCGGTCCTGCGGCCTCCTTGTTTGTCTAAGTGGTGCCTTAAGCTCTCTGGAAACCCACTTCTGACCAGCTGTCGAAAGGCCCTTTGAGTAAACAAACCCTCTGGCGTGAGGATTACATTTCAGAGTAAAAGAATTTCCAGTCTCTCTCTTGTTAGAAGTGTGCGTGTGGGTTTGAATGGAAGGGTGCTTTTGCCTTTTCTAGGACTTCTCTGGCCTTGCCTAGTCCTAGGAAGACCACGTGGACATTTACTTAAAACCACCAACTGCTGTCTCTCCACGGAGGTACTGGGATTCCAGACAAGAAAGGTCGTGGCGAGGGGGCCACGCCATCGAGGGTGGGTCAGTGATATCTTTTCCTTTTGTGGGTTCTCGAATCTCCTTTTTCTCCAGCAGAAAGTGCCCTGCCTGGCCGTTTTCTGGACTGCTGTCTCCCTCAATTCTGGAGCAGACTCTGTCCATAGAAATGCAGGTCTGTGAACCCAAGTCTGACCCTGGCCCTTCTGGAAGCAGGTGCCTTGTCTTCCAGCCATGCGGGTCCCTGGTAAGACCCCTAAGAGGCTCGGATGACTTTGGATTCTTCCTGGCTGTGTGGTCTTTTCCTTTCCCTCTGGCGGTGTGCTTGCCACTGTCCTGGGAGGTGGAGTCGCCCGGATGTTTGTCTTCTGTCCACAGGTCGCCTTGAGCAGAAAATCTCAGGCTGCTGTCACTGAGTCACTTCATAGATGTGGCTCTTTGTTTCTTCAAGGCGACGAGTCCCAGGGCTTTAAGAGGGTTTGAGGAAATGGGAAAATTATACTGATATGTGGAAGACTTAGTATTAAAATATTAAAACAAACAAACAAACAAACAAACCCAAGACGGTGTTTATAATGACAGTGGTGGTTTTACTTCAGAGACCTCCAGCTGTCAGGATTCTTCTGTTGTGTGCGACAGAAAACCTGGCTTGGACCCGCTCTGGGAAAGAGAGGAACTTTGTTTTCAAGGAGAGTGGTTTCATATGAAGCACAGTTAGGATGTGGTGTCTCTCTCTCCCGCCTTCTTTCTCCTCCGTGCGCACGTTCTCAGGTAGCTTTACTTTCTGTTTCTAGAAGGTGGCAAGATGGCTTAGCCATCATCTATCTGGGAGGCCAGGCCAGTGGGCAGGGCACCTGTGTACCCCTGTTCCAGCCTTCCTAGCAAAGGGTGGCTGGCTCTGATTGGTCGTGCCTTCCTTCCCTCTCCCCTGCCATTGGCTGGCTGGGGATTGGCTGCGATGCACCGATTGGCTCAGGCTTAATTCCTGCGTCCACTCCTGGAGCTGGGGGCGTGGCCAGGCATGGAGGATACTAATACCCATGTGCTAAGCGATTGCCACTTTAGATTGGGTTTGTTAGACGTATGATTAGATCCATGCAGAACAGGAATGTATGGGTTGTGTTAGGTGACATGTTGCAGAAAGTATAAGGAGGGCAGAGTTTTCTGGTGTTAAGGTCAAGTGGTGGCAGAGGCGGGCAGGGTATAGGATGGGGCTCTCCTGGGAGTGAGAGGGAAGTAGCAAAGAGAGCTGGTACCTCTCTCCTGCAGGCACAGCTGGTTCAAGGTGACCTTCCGGGGAAGTATGCGCTGGGTGGCCCTCTGCCCCCTCAGTGATCTCTGTGCACTACAGTTTTCCTGAGTTGATTCCTTCATCTGTGCTCATAAGCCCCGATTCTCCTCTCTTCATGCACATTTCAATCCATGAGAAGTTGGGAAGCAGTTTGACTTACTGGTGCAGGAAGGAGGCTGCCATGCCGCCTTTGGTTGTGGGAATGCCACCGTCAGACCCAGCCGTGCCGCGAGCAGCTTTGTGGCCATGGACAAATCCGTCTTTCTGAGCCTCCGTTTCTTCAGCTAGATGACAGAGATAACAGTGACATGTTCCTTGTGGAGTCATTTACAAGTTCTGCATGTGAAGATACTTGTAAATTGCTTAACCATCACTAAAGAAAAACTTGACTCTTACAGATTATTAGTAATATAAAAAGACCCAGTATCTATTTTTTGTTGCTATTAGCACCATACCAAAGACTAGGTGGGTTATAAAGAAAAGAGGTTTATTTTGGCTCACAGGTCTGGTCCCAGCTCGAAGGCTCCATCTGGTGCTGGCCTTCTTGCTATCAGAGTCCCCAGGTGGGACAGAACATCTGTCACGGAGTGAGAGAGAGAGAGAGAGAGAGAGCGCGAGAGCGAGAGAGCGAGCGAGCGCTGTCCCTTCTTTTTCTTATAAAGCCACCGGTGTCAATCACAGGACTCCACCTGATGATTTCATCTAATTCTAACATCTTCCCAAAGGCCCCTCCCCAGAACATCATAGTCAGATTAAGTACCACGCTCTCAGCACCTCACCATGGGGACTGAACTCCAGCACCAGTTCCAGAGGGGCAAAGCATACTTAAAGCATAGCAACAGCTCAGTGGCGGCCCCAGTAGAGGACCGTGGGTGGGACCGGGCGGGGCTCTTGAGTCTTCTGTGCACTGGGGTTGCCCACTTCCTGGTGTTGTAGCTCTCCCAGGCAGGATGCCACTTTTTCTGACCCCAGGATAGTGAAGCTCAGGGCTCTGAATGTCTGTGGGCAGCGCTGACCCGCTCTGTCCATAAGTTCCCCGCCTGACTGACTCACTGCAGGTAAGGGCAGGGTTCCCCCTTTTTATGTGAGAAATGCACGAGCCTCCTCCCTCCCCCTCCATTCATACACTTTTTCTCCCACTTAGCAGAGGAACCGGCAGAGTGTCTTTAAACTTCTCACAGGTCTCGATTTTCCCCTATTAACACACCCGGCAGTGAAATAGCAGACATTGCTCTTCTTTCAGAAAGGGTGTTGTGTTTCCGAGAGCTGACTGTTTGAAATGTAATTTCTCCAGCTCATTATGTCAAAACTGGCGTTTGGAGCACGAACAAGGGCTCTTGCTAATGGCCTTTTGTATTAGTGAGGGCTCTCCAGAGAAACATGACTTATGGCGTATGAGAGAGAGAGAGAGAGAGAGGGAGTGAGAGAGACAGAGAGACAGAACAAGAGAGAGATCCTTTTTATGATAGGAATTGGCTCACGACATGCGCCAGGCTGACAAGTCCCAAGTCCGCCCTCTGCAAACTCATGTCCTAGGAGCTGACAGAGTAAGGTCCAGTCTCAATGCCAGCAGGCTCTAGACCCAGACAGAGCTGATGCTTCAATATGAGTTCAAAGTCAGGAGAAAACCCAATGTCCATGGAGCAGGAAGAGTTCTCCTTGCTCCAGCAGGAGCAACGTTTTGTTCTATTTAGGCCTTCAACTGATTGGATGAGGCCCACCCACATCAGGAGGACAGTCAGCTTCACTCAGTCTACTGATCCAGAATCATGCTCTCTGACACACCCAGAATAATGTGGGACCACTTGTCTGAGCACCCTCAGGCCCCGTCGGGTTCATGCACAACGTTCACCCTCAGGCCTCTGGTGCCACCTTGGAGTTCACCATCATCTTCTGAGGCCGTGTGGTTGGAAAGGCTGGCTTTAAGACATCACAGGCCACAGAGGTCTTGGGGCCCTTGTCAATTTCCCTGCGTCTCTCATAAGATTTATAAACAATCAGGAAGGAGGAAGGCCGGTTTACAGGTGGTGGTGATCTGGCTGAATTCAGAGCCCCCAGAACCTGCTCCAGGGCCCACGACTAGCCAAGGCCTCCGGTTCCAAGCACACGGTGAGGTTTCAAATCACATCAGGTGTGGTCTGAGGACCCAGGGAGGCTTTCTCAAATCCTTGGGTTCATGGACATCTTTTCTAAACATTCCAGATGCTTCTTCAGCCCAGGCACATAGCACGGTGAATGGAGCGGTAACCCTCGCCCCTTTACAAAGTGCTCCTTTCAAATAGCTGTGGATTAGCCAGGTGGAGAGTTAGGGCGTCTTCCTGAGAAAGGTGGGTGTGTGGGTCTGTGTAAACTGGGGGTTTGTGCCCTGTTTTGAGGACTGGAGGCTGAGTGGTTTTTCCTATGGCTTTGTCCTGGGTTGCTTGTGATATCCAGAGTCATTTCTGAGCTTACATTCCTCCCCATCCAGTATTGGAGATGGAGTGGGTCAGGGATTATAAATTATCGAGGGCAGAATGCAAAGATTTATTTGATCTCTTTGGAGGTGATTGGGAGATGAGAAGACTCTGTTGATGGAAAGAACGTGAATCCAGCAGTGTGGGTAAGGTTGGATTTACGCTTCTGAGCAAAGCCTGCTTTCAAAACACCATCGAGGTCGCTGGAGAGGGAACTGGCTGCGTCCCTTTGGTTTAGCTTCTCGCCACCAGGCCTGGCATTGGCACCTTGCACCATTCCTCATCCCGTGTTTGGAGTCCAGGTCGACTCCCACCTGTGACTGTGCCTGTGCATACCTGTCGTGACAGCAGGGAGGAAAAATGGTTCTGTTTATGAGGCTTGAGATCACCAGACTTTATAGCTGGCTCTTCCCTCTTTCCCAAAGTCTCACCTCTTTTCTCTACCCCAGGGACCCCAAGGAGCAGGCGCTACAGGTCTTACGGGCTATTCTCTGCCAACGACGTACTTAAATTTTGTAGGTGAATGATGTGACACTTTGGCACATCATTATTTTTGGTAACTCATTGTAGGTATGACATGAGCAAGTTGCTAAGAAATTTTTAGAAAACCTGAAAGCAAAGTTCTATTTTCAATGGTTTTGCAAACATATCGAAGAGGTTCTCTGTGCTCAGGATGCACGGAGCTCCCCACATCTTTGACGCGGTCTCCATGGGAACAGCTCGCAGTCTGCAGGAAGAAGGTGCAGGGAATGTGATTCTTCAATGCACTCAGGACTTTTGGGGGTGGTGGTGACTTTGACTGGTTTCTCATAGTATCAAATATTCTTACAGGGGAGGGATGGCAGAGAATATCAAACAAGTGGGAAGAGGCTCAGGGTAGTGGAGGAATAAATGCAATGAACACCAGTCATTCTGCTAAGAGTTTTTTTCCTGGTGGCACACCTTCCAGCAGGGCCCTGATAAGTTTCTCAGCCTTCAAGCAGAGAGTCTTCTGCTTGTGGGTAAGTGGCTCATGTCAGCCCTTCCCGTGGCCTGCCTGTGGTGACCCTCTGCCATTCTAAAAGTAGCGTTATGACATGACCACACCTCAGGAGTCCTCATGATGGAAACATCGACTCATTTTCCCAAGTCCTTGTCATGCGAGAGGGGACAGAGCATGGCTTGTCTTTGTTTATGGACATTAGCAGCAGTGATGTCTGCCAGGAGCCTCCTGCACGCGGCCTCGGTAAGCTCGTCTTCTCTCCTGTGAGGAGGCTAGTCCTCTCATTTTATTTATGAGGGAACTGAGGCTTAGGGATATGGATGACCGGCCCCTGATCCCACAAGATCTGGCTTGGACCCAGATCCCCCTGGCTGGCCCATCAGGTGGTACTTGCAACTCCTAGCCAGCTGTGTAGGATCCCATCTGTGTTGAATGTTTCGTCCATCATGGACTTTTTTTTGCATGAATTTTGCCTTTTTGAGACACTGCGTTTAGATATTATCTTGATTGCCAAGCGGTCGGATCTCAGGGCAGGTGTCTCTGCTCTGTGAGTGAGGATCGTGAGGATTAGTGTGGCCAGTAACTCCCTTGAGGTCCTGGGGCTGCTGGGGTCTGACCCTGGTCTCCTGGGAGCAGCCTCAGTAGTCAGGCTGGAGGCAGCGGCGAGGTGTCACCGTCGGTCAAGATCTTTGTGCTCTCAGAAGAGATGGAGGTAGGTAGGGAGGGAGGGACCCAGGTGTGGGCTCCGTGGCCCTCTTTCTCTCTCTCTCTTTCTCTCTCTCTCAGCCATGTTCTCACAAGCATGCTTCTCTTCCTCCAGGTCAGGAAAGAGGTTAAAGAAGACCCGTAAGTACGACATCATCACCACTCCGGCTGAGCGTGTGGAAATGGCCCCGTTGAACGAGGAAGACGATGAGGACAAGGACTCCACAGTGTTTGACATCAAGTACAGGTGCGGGGTGGGGACCGAGGCGCCCTCTGGGCTCCAGGCGTCAGGCCGGTGGGACGGGTCACCTCTGAAAGCAGAGTGAGCCCAGGCCCGCCAAGCGTGCGCCCTTGTTCTCTGGTTACGAATTGGGCCTTCAGAAGCTCTGCTTATGCAGGGACCTGCTCTGATCCCTTCCTGGGACACACAAGCAAACAGAAGCCTGCCAGAAGAGTGCGGGCTGAAGCATGCTTATTCCCTACTTTTCCTAAGTCAGCCCCAGGGGAGGAAAACAGAGAGTTAAACTTCTGACAACTAGCCAGTCATGCACTGGCGGTCGGAGGTCTGGCCTGAGTGGCTGCCCCCAAACAGAAATTACCTTTCAGCATCGCCTAGGTCAATCATCAAGAAGGAGGGTAGATGGGGTTCCTGCTGAAAAGGGATTTACCGACGAGCTCCAAAGACAGGTGTGTTTCTTAAAGGTGGTCTGTAGGAAAGTTATAAAGAGCGATTTTGTGGCATTGCACTTGTAGTGTGGGCCTTCAGATCCTGTTAGGATGTAGTCTCCGTGGACAAGCTGGGGGCTTGAGGCCCAGAGATGGAGGGGAAGTTGATTGTATAAGGCCCAGTTAGTAGGAAAAGTGGAACAAACGTCGGGGCTGGCTGCCAGTCTGAGTTTCCCCCATTCGGTGGCCTCTCCACACCTGGGGTGGCAAGCCTTCTACACCTGCTGGAGTTTCTTCTTCACAGTCTTGGCTGCCCTTGACCTTTCTGCACAAAACAACTGGTCAGAGTTAGCTAAACAAGGTGAGGGATTTTGACTAGAACTGCAAGGACTCTGTAGGTCAATTTAGGGAGAATCAGCACCTTTGTGTTGCCGCTCCCAATCCATGAACATGGACTAACTTTCCATTTATTTAGTTTAAGAAATGTCTTTCGGTACTAAAAAATTTATCCATAAGTTTAAAGAAAATTTTTGTTAGATATATTCCTAGATGTTTTATATGTGTGTGTGTGTGTGTGTGTGTGTGTGTGTGTGTATGTGTATGACCTTCAAAACACTATTTTATTTTTTTGAATGGTAAATTTGACTCACATACATACGTTTGTTATGCCACAAATTCCTCGCACAAGGACAGCTTTCACAACACAGCGCACAGGAAAACTTCCACCACTCTCAGTAAATAGTGTATTCCTGGAATGATCTGGGTTTTCTAATAAGGAACTCCTATCTCACCCTAAAATTGGATCTACCATTCCCCCTTTAAAAACATGGTACCAACTCAGAATTAGTGAGACTGATGTCACCTAAATCACATGGAACCTGCTGCTATTTGGTTAGCTTGGCAAGTAGTACTGTGAAGAAGGTGTATGATTTGGGATCACAAAGACTGGAGTTGGAGTCTTAGCTATTGACTTGAATAATATCTCTGAATCTCCAGGAAAAGCACTATTTTATTTACACCAATTTCTGAAAAAAAAAATAGCTATATTATCATGTTTATGTACATACTGGTTTTGGAAATAGCATTTGCCAATGAATCACACCCAAATTTTATAAAGAACAATCAAACAAACATTAAAATTGATTGGTTATAGATTATCCAGAGTGGGGGAGAACCCATTAGCTATAGTTTCCATTTTAGGTAAAGAACAACACCTTTTGAAAAGAATCAGATTAATTAGTAATATTTATCCATACCACAAAATAATATATACAAAGGATTAGTAGTGATTGCACTAATAATCATGCTAAGGCATTTTATGTATCTCACATTCAATAAAAAGAAAGAAAAGAGAGCATGAAGAAAACCACGCTCTTATTATCATTCATAACAAAAAGGGACTGCTTCCACTTTTAGGCTTGGGCATACGTATGGTAGAGTACGGGGTGATTAACGGTTTGAGGAGATCAGGGCGCCATTTATTGATTCTGGGCCTTGGAACAGACTTCCATCCATACTTTGCAACTGAACTGACTCCATGGGAGCCGTGACAGGCTGCGCCACCTTCACGCTACCTGCAGTCTCCCCAAATAAGAAAAGACGCCCAGCAAGGCGTGGTGGCGCACACTTGTAATCCCAGCTTTCGGGAGGCTGAGACTGGAGGACCCGAGTTTGTGGCCAGCCTCAGCTACTTAGTGAGACTCTCCGCAACTTAGTGAGACCTTGTTTCAAATAAATAATAATAATAAAAAAATAGGGCTGGGGGTGTAGCTCGGAGTTTGTAGAATGCTCCTGGGTGCAGCCCCCAGTACTGCAAAAAAAAAAAAAAAAAAAAGACTCCAAGAAGGTAACAGTGGTTCTGCTCAGAATCCTATCTTTGACTCTTTCTTTGTGGTAAGACGGGAGAAGGGCCGTTTCTTGAGGACCTGGAGACAGGTGTTACCGTGGCCTGGGCAGGTGATGATGGCAGGTGTGCGGCACTGTTGATGGCAGGTGTGCGGTCAGGACAGTGAGGGGCGCGTGGAAACCGCTGCCGGGTTAGAGGCTTCCCCAGCTTGCCTGAGGCCTCCTCATGGTGGATGCGCCTTCCATTTCTGGGCTGTCAGGGAGTCCTGCGTGGGCCTTGCTGCTGGCCATCAAACTTGACCACCGGAGGCAAACCACTAATCTGCCCTACTTGATAGGTGTTAAAATAACAGAACATACTTTTGTGTTTGTGTTTTTGAAAGCCAGGCCTACTTTCTGGCCCGTTGCCAAGGAGAAAGTCAGCGGGAAGGCAGGTGTGCAAGCATGTTCTAGAACATTCTCACTGGCCACTTTAATTCCAGGTGCCCCCATCTCTGAGTGACGCTGCCCAGCACGGAGCCCTCTGGCTCTGGGTGATTTTGGACGCCTGAATTGCCTTAGCTCCCTCGGGCACTCTCTGCCCTCCTTCCAGGTAGCGACCTGGATCCAGCAAACCCATGTGTATTAATCACCCATTCCCGGCTCTAGGCCGTAATGAATCTGTCCTTCTGGCTCACTCTCCACGCCTGGGGCTGCCAGGTTCTCCCTGCTGTCGCAGCTTCCTATACAAGCTGTCGTCACTTCTTTGGGGACCTCATCTCTGTTATCTTTAAAAAAAAAAGTTTAAAAATACTTGGCTCATGGCAGCTGTTTTTTTTTTTTAATTGCTTTCTGAAAAATCCAGCAACCTTGCCCATCCCTTATTAATCCTAGTAAATAAATGTTTTGAGTTGTTTATGTAGATGTGCCATCTGAGAGTCCCCTGCCCCCTTTTTCCTCTTCCCCCAGGCCTTAAGCATTTTCTCTTCTCTTTCAGTCTTTTTGCACTGTGGGCCGCTAAGTCACTGTTAAATAGCCGTGATGATAACTCCTCAGCTTCAAGGTATATGCTTTCAATATTTGTCCACCGAGAGCAGTGTTTGCTGTAGGGTTTTTGTGACTTCTCCTCCCCCTGGAAGTTTTCTTCTATTCCTAGTGTGCTAAGATTGCATTTTATTAAATGCTTTTTCCAGCTTTATTGAGAAGGTCACTCTCTTCCCGGATTTAATCTGTTAAGGTGGTGGTTTTAGATTCATTAATTTTCTACTATTTAATCAGCTTAAATCCCAGAGACAAAATGAGCTTGGTCATATTGCCTTAGCTTTTTATACACATTGCTACATTCCCTTTGCTAGCATTTCATTTGGGACTTTCTTGTCTTTCTTAACATGATCTGTCATTCCTTCTATTTTGTGCTATCCTTGTCAGGCTTTGGAAAAAGTTTTTCTCACCTCATAAAGCTGTATTTTCTTTTTCTCTGGAATAATTTGTATCAGATTGGAATTGTTTCCTAAATATATTGTAAAGCAGGCTAAAACTGACTGGCACTAATGCTTTCTTTGTGTGAAGTGTTTTTATTTACTTTATTATTATTTTTTGGTACTGGGGGTTGAACCTAGGGGTGTTCTACTTCCAAGCCACACCTCCAGCCCTTTTTTATTTTTGGTTTGGAAACAGGGTCTCGCTAGGTTGCTGAGAGTCTTGGCACATGGCTGAGGCTGTCATTGAACCTGTGATCCTCTTGTCTCAGCCTCTCAAGTATGTGGATTATAGGCATGCGCCACCATGCCCGGCTTCTGTGTGAAGAGTTTTTAAACCATTGTTGTCTACTTCTTTCGATAGTTACAGGAATATTGGTCTTTATTTCTTCTTGGGTCAGTTATCATGAGTCATGTTTCTCGGGGATTTTGTGTTCATTTCAGCTACATTTTCCAACGTGTCTACTAAAGCTTTTCTCAACATTTTAAAATTACCTGGTAAATCTCTGCAACATGAGTAGCCATGGTCTTTGTATTCTGTGTGTGTGTGTGTGTGTGTGTGTGTGTGTGTGTGTGTGTGTGTGTTGGGGAGGGTACGGGGGATTAAACCAGGGGCTTTCTACCTCTGAGCTAGACCCCCAGCCCTATTGTATTTTTTATTTTGAAACAGGGCCTCACTGAGTTGCTGAGGCTGACCTCGAACCTGGGATCCTCCTGTCTCAGCCTCTCAAGTCCTGGGATCACAGGCCGGCACCACCACACCTGGCCACCTTTGTATTCTTAACATTTTTGGCTTTTCTCCTTTTGCTTGATCAGTCTTGCAGGAAGTTTCATTCTATCTGTCCGCACAGAGCCGACGTTTGGCCTCTGTGACCCTCGCTGTCGTCACTTGCAGTCTTCAGCTGACTCCTGCGTCCCTTCCTTGCGCTTTCTCTGGGTGTGTTCTGTTCTATTTTTGTGACTTCTTCCACTGAATATTCCGCTCAGCCGCCAGCCTTCTCCTGCGGTACCAGCATTTCTTCTGTCCCCTCACCTGTGTGAGCTGCCTCCCGCAGACCTTCAATGCCTTGTCGGACTGCCCTGCCACGCCCTCTTTATCCTGAATATCTGAACGCCAGGTGGCTCCCGTTAGAAGTTTGGGCCCTGGTTGAAATAAAGTCAGGATGTGAATGAATGAACTTGGAGGTGATTCTCTAGACGCCAGGCCACCCAGGCCCAAAGACAAAGAACCCCTTAGACCCTACGACGACAGCAGCTCTTCCTGTCACAGATGCCGTGCTTGTTACAGGAACTACAAACACGAAGCAGGGAAAAGAAGATCACCTACTTAACAGCAACCACTAGAGTGTGTGTGAGTCTTATCTGCAGAGTTTTCTTTCTTACTGAAATAGGACCATGTTGCAAAGGCTGTTGCGGAACACGTTTTCACTGAAACCATGTATTGGTGTGAAAGAACAAAGATTTTAAGGCCAGTTTTATGTTCAGCGCAGTGTTTCGGGAGAACTTCTCTGTCTGTACATTGATAATCTGTTCACGGGGACTTGTTTTTCCTATTAAGTCATAGCTCAACCAGATTTTTTTTTTTCTCTCTCTAGGAAACAGACTACATTTCAGTTGGATGTGGTTGGGTTTTTTTTTTTTATGATCGAGTGGGAAGAGGAAAATCATGTTTTTAGTGCCACGGCAGTAAGGCGGTAACCTGCCCATTATTATTGCATTCCGTGGAACTTTCCAGTAACATCTCATGACATGGAGCCTGTCTGTATGAGCCGGGCTTGTTTTCCTGAGGTTTTCAGCCAGATAGGAAGTGTAGAGGAAGAAGATAGAGGAAGAGGAGGTGGGCAGGGGAAGGCTTCCCATGACAGCCCTCTTCCTATGCTCGGTACAGCTGGGATGTTCTAATCTCGGAGGGGAGACCGCCAGTGGGGGTAGCTGGAGGCCTGTAGAAACGAGTTTCCAACTCTGTACTTAAACAGGTTAATTAGAGCCGGGTGTGGTGGCACATGCCTGTAACCTCAGTATTTGGGAGGGTGAGACAGGAGGATCACAGGTTCAAGACCAGCCTCAGCAACTTGGTGAGACTCTCAGCAACCTAGTGAGACACTGTTTCAAAACAAAAAAGTAAAAAAGGGCTGGCAATATAACTTGGAGTTGGAATACCCCTGGGTTCAATTCCCAGTAGCACCCCCAAAATTAGCCTAATTAGGAGGGGGAAGTGATAGCTAAGTGGAGTGCAGAATGCCCAGGGGTTCTGAAATGGTTCCATATTTCAAGAGGCATTGGATTTTGCCTGTGTGTGTTCTGAGCATGGTTGTCCTGGCACGGTTTCTGGGAATGTTTGGGGTCTCGGCACGTCCCTGGTTTATTATGGGGAACCTTGGCCTCCCCTCCCCCAGATGTCCCCCAATCCAAGGTAGATTTGGGCTCTTCCTCCTGTGACAGGTGGGAGCACCCTGCTCCTGCCGGTCCCGCCTCCCAGCCAAGGAGGAGGTCTCTGCCCCCGCATCTGTTATGCCTGGCCCTGCAGGGGTGTGGACATGTGTTCTAAACATGTTTGCCTCGTGAGCGTAAAACTTGCTGCAGGGATGTAATTAGAAACTCATGAGATTTCCGCTGCAGGGCCAGGCTGGTGCCTGGCATCTGGTCCTGGGAACAAAGGGCATTCTGGGCGGTTTGTAGTCAGAGGCCCCGACAGGGGAGGCCGGGAGCAGGGTAAACACACCGACTTGCTCCTCCTCCACTGAGGCCTGGAGCTCGCTCTCCGGCAGCTGCTGAGCTCACTGGGGCGGGGACTTCTCCCGGCTCCTCTGTGCTCCGTGGCTCTCTGCCCTGTGTGTGTGTGCCTTCATCCTTACAGGTGCAAGGGGCGTATACCTCTACGGATGCGGCAAAGGCATCGACCTGGTAGGGGATCCCAGTGTGCTCTTGGGGCCCTGGTAAGATCTGGGGGCCCCAAAACCACCACACCGGGACGCCAGGCAGGACAGTGCTCCTTGCGTTCGTTGGTGGCGCAGAGCCTGCACCTGTGCCTGTCGCCAGGACCTGCCCCTCCCAGGTTCAGCAGGCCACTCGCCATCATGGGCTTTGCTCAGAGCACGCCTGCTTTGGTGTGGTGTGCAGATGCTGCCTGCCCCTTGGAGAGCTTGGGTGCGCCTTTCCAGTCCCCAGCCCCTCCCCTCTTCCTCCACATTGAGCTCGCCGCCGGAGGCAGTGCCAGGGCTGATGGTGGAGTAACACCTGGTGGGACCCTTAGCATTTGAGGGTCTTCACCTTCATGGCAGGGGTGAGTGTTTGGGTGGGAGGGAGCCAGTCAGCACCCAGAAGAGGGGCAGGTGTGCGCTTTCAGGCAGGCAGCCTGCGTGTGGGGGATAGGGCTGCTAGTTTTTCCTTCCTCTAGCCTGCTGGGCAGGAGCCCTTGGTGGCTAACGTGAGGATAGCTGTATCTGTGTTCTTTCAACAAGTTTTTAAAACAAAATTTAAACAAAATTTATTGGTGCACTGTAATCATACATCATGAAGTTCAGAGTGATAGAGGGCATACACGCACACAGCAGTGGGTGTAAACAAGTTTTTATTTGGAAAAACTTTCAACCTTTGTGTAAAAATAAAAATAGCATAGGGAGCACCCTTCCACCTTTTACCCAGAGTTCCCTGTTGTTAATGTTTTCCCTCATCTGCTTTATGATGGCTCGGTGTGTTTGCTAGTGAGCACACAAACTGTTCTCAGGCATTTGAGGGAACATCCTGCGTATCAGGGTCTGTCCCCACAAATACGTAAGTGTAGGTGCTCTTCAACCTGCGATGGGCTTACAGCAGGATAAATCATCGTAAGTAAAAAGTGCATTTGATACGCCTAGCTGAGCAAACACGGTAGCCTAGCAACAGGGTGTGCTGTTGGGGCGTCGGGAGAGGACCTGGGGCCAGGCACACGAGGTTCGCCTCGTGGCCAGCCAGGGAGCACTAGAGAGGAAGAGACCAGGGTCCCCGAGGACCAAGCATGCAGCACATGGGCCTTTGGGGACATTCCGGGTGCAAATGATAGCAACAGCTCGGGAGCCACGGCTGGTGTCCACATTTGTCAGTGGTTGAAAAAGAATCGAAAGAAGAATATTTCACGACATGTAAAAGTTACGCGCAATTTAAACATCAGTGTCCATAAATAAAGTTTTATCAGAACCCAGCCGTGCCAAGGACTCCGGGCTGAGGTTTGTTCTCTGTTCCAGTGGTCGGGTTGAATAGTTGTCACGGAGACCGAGTGGTCTGCGAAGTCAAAAATATTTACTCTTGGACTTTGACAGAACTAGTTTGCTGACCCCTGGGGTAAGCACCCGGAGAAAGGTTAAGAAGGAGAGATCCAAGGAGAAAAGAGGTTGCATACAGGGGAGCCCGGGGAGGGAGCCAGGGCAGGGTCCTGAGGTGGGGGATGGGAGGGAGGGTGCTTTCCAGATGACATGTTCAAAGGCCCTGTGGTTGGAAGTGTGGCATCTTCAAGGGCTGAAGAGACAGCTGACATGGCAGGCATGGAGATGGGGGAGGAGAGCCCAGAGGGTGGCTCTAGGGGTCAGGAGGGCTTCCATGCCAGGGGTGCTGACTCTCTTTCTTCCTTTGCTTTCAGGTAAAACCTGTGTCTAGTGTGTGGGCCTCCTGTGGAGAGCCGGTCTGCTGCAACAGCCCAGGGTGTGAAGGATCTGGAGGCCGTCTCTCATCTGAGGTGTTTAAACCCAAACAAGCGTTATTTATGAAACCCTGGCTCCACCGTGCGTGTCCAGTGTCTGCCCAGAATGTCATCGCCGGGCTCGTTTCCAAATCACCGTGCGGGAGTCGCCTCTGCTGCCTTTCGGATGCCCTTTTGAAATGTCACCCCTTCTCCCTCCCTCCTGTTAAGAGGATTTTTTTTTTTCTGCCTTGCTAAGGAGCAAAGGATAGAAACATGGTGATTTAAAAAATTCTTTTTTTAAAGCCAACTGTTGACAATAGTAGAACTACGATGAGGAGGATCACGAATCTAAGAAAAGCCTGACGGGTCTGTGGCTGTACAGTTAGAATTCCTGATGTTCCGTTCTCCTGGGTCTGACCCTTTGGTGGTCTCCTGGGCTTGCTGGGGCTCTGGCCTTATTTTGGTGATGGCTGTGTGAGATTTCAGATTGGGAGCGCTTAGACTGGCCAGCCCCTTCCAGAAGTGGACCAGTTATGGGTCCTTCCCCCTCCTCCCTTTTCCCCTCTCCCCCTTTTTTAAGAGTTTGGCAGAAATAAGCATGGCTAATTCATTTGAATTTCAAATATCAGGGAAAAAATATATATGTGTGTGCGTGTGTGTACATATAAAATACTTTCTCCTTCTCTCAAGGAAATGGAAATCACCAGACAGATTTTGATGGGTAATGTGTGTGTGTGTGTGTGTGCGCTTTTTTTTTTTTTTTTTTTTTTTGGTGTGTTTCTCTGCCCTGTCACAATTCTCCCTTGTCTTAGAAATATAATTTTCCAACATCACTGTGGTTATTTAAATGAATGGCAGTTTGGTTGACTGAAAGAAAGGACACATTCAGGGACGTATTGGAAGTCAGTCTAGGCCAGGCGGGACTGGGGACCCTCTGGGACCCAGGAGCTGAGGCAGGAGGCTCCTCCCACAGGCGTGGGCGGGGCTCAGGGGGCGGCTTACCTGGGGGCTGGGGGCCTCCCACTTCGCTCTCCTGCCCTTCTGATGCGGCTCACGCATCTCTCTTCCTGGCTTTCAGCAGTGCCTTTGGGACCCTGGGTCTCCTCTATCTGGAAGGATGGTTTTGTTTTCTCTCCTCTCTTTTCCTTGCTGGCTTTGCTCCCGGGGGCAGGAACACTTGCCTGTCGATGGTCCTGGTCTCTTGATTTGAATGGGAACCCCACCTTTCCCTGCCCGCTGCATTGTCAGATTCCTCTGGCTCCTAAGAAGGGCTGGGAGGCGGCTGGAGGGACGGCCCTGGGTCCTGAGGCGGCGGGCGGTGCCCACGTGTGGTGCCTGCTGCTCTCGGCACCCCTCGCTCCACCTGTGTTGACCTCCACCGTGTGCTGTGGCCAGAGCGCCCCCTTGCAGCTGGTCGCCCTCTCACCTTTGAACTGTGACTGCCGGCTGGTGATCAGGGTCCCACGACTGCAGCTGAATGAACTGGAAAAGCTGGACTCTTCTGCCTCACGCCTAGACGCCACGGCCCTGCCTGCAGGTGCTCGCCACTCGTCCTGGCGGGCGGGAGAGGCACCCACAGCGACCTTGCTAGACGGGCGCTTAAATAAAGACCTTTGGACGTGGACCACGTGTGCTGGGTGTTTTCTGCGGTGGAGGCCAGCAGGTGCCTCTCTGTGGCTAGGCATGCAGGCAGGAGGCCGTGGGAGGCGCCTGCTTCCTGATGGTTTAGAAAAAGGCTTAGGGAGCCGGGCATGGATGGTGGTGCATGCCTGTAATACTAGTACTGAGGAGGCTGAGGCAGGAGGATTGCAGGTTTGAGGCCAGCCTCAGCTACTTAGTGAGACCTTGTTTTTTTTTTTTTAAATAAGCCTGGGGTATAGCTCAGAGGTAGAAAGCCCCAGTACCCCCCTCCCCCCCCCAAAAGGCTTATGGATGAAATGAAATGGGGCTGGAGAAAAAAACCATGCTATCCTGTTTTTGCATACACATTTAGAGGCTCATGTAATCTTTTCCTGGAAGTTGGGAGACACTGAGCCCTGTGTTTAGAAACCCTTGAGGACACAGAACACATCACATCACAAAACTGCCAGCTTAGCATAGCCCAGACTGGCTTGGCTTAAGCTTCCCATGAATGCAGATGTGAACCCAGGAGCTGTGCAGGTTCCAGGTGGCTGCCCCACCCTGTGCCACTACCTGAGCAGGATGCTCCAGGCTGCGTCAACCCCTAGGTGAGTGGCGGCCAGAATGAAAAGCCCCTAGCCGTCATTCTAGCCTGGCGCTCTGGACCAGTCTTGGACCAGTCCTGAGGAGCTGGAGCGTGTGGTCCACTGGGCTCTTCCGGTCCTTCACCTTCTCTAGTGCCACAGCGGCGGTGCCTGCAGCTCTCGGGGATAGCTCTTTCTCCAAGCAGAGCTGTGCTGGAGGCAGGTGCCGGAGGCTGGCCTCCCCTGAGCATCTTCCTGTTGGGGAGGAGGAGGAGCTGCTCAGGTGGTGGGGTCCCTTCTCCTGATGAGGGCTGCTGGTATTGCAGCTCGCCCTGTACTTCTGAGGATTCCACGGGGGACCACCCCCACCATGCCCTCTTCTACATAAAGAAAGCCCGTTCTCCCCCTCGGGCCATGGGAAGCCTCCTGGAGGCCAGTAAGTAAGGGATCATTCGTAACCTCAAAGTCCTGTCTGTGTTTCCTGTCATTAAAGTGCTGACTGTGTGGTTATTCTAACCTGTGTGAGGATGGCGGGGGGGGGGGGGTAGAGAGTGGTGTCCTTACAAAGTGGTCCTTTATGAGGACATGGGCACCTGGTCCCCAAAAGGCACTTGGTGAAATCTGAGGTCTAATTTATGTCCCAAGCCTGCCCCCTTCAGTGAGATTCTTGGGTTTGGAGACCCTTTATCCAGAAGGGCAGGGTCCAAGGTTGGTTGGGGTGCACCAGCACCCCAGGCTTGCTGGTGTGACTGGCACCTGGGTGTCACCCCACCCTGGAGGCGAGGCCTGTGTTAAAAGCGTCCGCCAAGAGCATTAGGACCCAGCGTGGGAAGAGAGCCACAGAGGAGTGTTCCGTGGTGACTGATCCGTTTTGTTCCCCCCTCGGCTGAGCCCCCCCCAGTCGCCCACCTCCCTGGAGTGCACTCTCAAAAGCAGATGATGAGTTTGCAGGTTCAAGTTTTCCTGTTTTAAGCACTGGCAATTTCCAGAGTCTTCAGAAGGTATTTGGATTAAGTCAATTCTGCAATAACTGGCTTAATTCTGTGTGTTCCTGTGTGTGTACATGCATGCCTGAAGGAGCCCCCCCCCCCTCCGAGTGCAGACCGAGGCCTCCAGGATGCTCCTGTTGGCAGGTTGGAGTTCACACCTCTCTTCTCCCAGTGGAGCTGGAATTCCTTACATTTTTAAAGAAACCTATCAGAGAATTCTAGAACATTCGAAGTGGACTCAGTGTACAGTACGCAGCACCCAACTTGTGAGAACAAGGGCTTATCTCCCATCATTGTTGGGAGCCAAGTTGATGCAAAGGTTCCAGGTGTTTGTCACACTCTGTGTCGCTACCTGAGGCTTCCGTCCACAAGGCACCCGGGTGTGACTCTCTTTATGAAGTGCCTCGAAATTTGCTATTATTTCTTGCTACATAGAGTGGATTAGCTTATTGGCAAAGTCCATTTTTCCCAGGGATGGGTTTTATGTGCTTTTATCGGTGCATTATGATCTCACATCATAATGTATATCATGTTGACATTTGATATACATGCACACAGCACTTGGTGTCCCCCCAACCTCCCGTCTCTCCCCCAAGGATTTTTTTTTTTTTTTTTGATGAGCCAAGTCTACACCTCTGGGAACACAGCGGACTCGTGTGTATCTGCTGGCAGAGCGGGTGGCCCACGGTCTCTGGTTTGAGTCTTTAAACGACTCATCTGGCATGGGCGCCGTGAGCAGGTGTCTTGCTGTGAGCAGGAAAGAGTGTTTTCAATGAATTAGCCTCTGAAAGCCTTCAGGAAAACCAGCTGGGTGGTGCCAAGTGTAGTGGGAAGAAGAATCGGGATTCAGACAGGCTCTCGAGTGATGCTTGGCCTTGCTTTCCCCATCTGTAATATGGGCACAAACTCACTCCACGAGTTGTGATCATTGAAAGGTAGAAGTTAGCAAAGGTTGTGCTACAGGGGGCACCTGGGAACAGTCTCCACCCCAGAGGTTTCTGAGCACCTCCTGCATGTCAGGAGTCCTTTCACGTCATTTCCTCTTGGGCTCTTCAGACAGTCTTTGGGTAGGAGTTATTCCTGGAATGGACTTGAGGGTTCTGCGATCATTCCCACAGTCCCAGGGCCATCCCACTTAATGACGTCCCTCTCCCTGTCTCTCCATTAGAACACAGGTGTCCTGTTTGCCGGGCACTTTAACATCCTCTGAGTCCTACCGACAGCACGGTGAGGCTGGTGACGCCTTCATTTCGTGTGTGCAGGAACGGGTCTAGGGAGTTTAGTCACCCTCCGGGGTCCTGTGGTTTATAAGGAGCATGCCTGGAAGCACAAGTCTCCTGGCCTCTCCAACACATCTCCATGAAGGGAGAGGTGGAGGTCTTCCATTTAAGAGCTAAAAACTCGGGATGGCATAAGACGTCTGAGTTCTGGGCCAAGGAGACGAAAGGTCCTAAGTCCCACGAGGTGCCCAAGTCAAACTGGAACCCTCCCGACTGGGAAAGGGGTTGGAGGGCAAAGGGGTTTGTGTCTCTGGAGTTCCATGCCCTCTTCTTTCTAGATCTCACCTGGGACCGTGGAATGCTTTCTACCGAGATCTGACCAGGACCTGACTTGGGCTGCACACTGGGGAAAATGGCGCACCCGGTGTGTTAGTCAATTATCCGTCACTGTGACAAAAATGCCTGAGAAAATGAAAGGAGGGCAGGTTTATTTCGAGCTCAGGAGTTGGGAGGTTTCAGTCCTTGGTCATTTGGCTCTGATGTTTCTGGGCCTATGGTGAAGCAGAGCATTATGGGAGAGGGTGTGGTGGAGGGAAGCTGCTCAACTCATGACCGGAAGCAGAGAGAGAGGGAGGGAGGGAGAGAAGGGTGGGGGGCGGACAAGACACAGTCACCAAGTGCACACCTCCCAAGGACCTCCCCCTCCAGCTGGTCCCATCTCCTAAGTTTCCTCCACCTGCCAATAGCATCAACTTATCAGCCCATCAATGGATTAATCCACGGATGAGGTCAGAGGTCTCTGGATCCAATCGCCTCCCAAAGTCCCTACCTTGGACCACACCTTTGACACGTGAGACCTGGGGGACAAAGCCTTGGTTTGGACCAGAACCAAGAACCCCATTTCGCTTGTAGTCCAGTTTTTATACCTCTAGGGAGCCCTCTGTACACATACGAGGTTACTGCAGGCCAGGGTTCGGTTCCAGGGGGATTGTTCACATCTTTCTCCCTCCCTCCCTTCCTTTTCCTTCCCTCTTATTTTCCTTCCTTCCTTTTTTTCTTTCTTTTTTTTTGTACCTAGGGTTCGAACTCAGGAGCATTCTACCTCTGAACTACACCTCCAGTCCTATTTTATTCTTTTTTAAATTTTGAAACAGGATTCCACCAAGTTGTGAAGGGCCCAAGTTGCTGAGACTGGCCTTGAACCTTCGATCCTCTTGTCTCAGCCTCCCAGGCACTGAGATTACAAGCATGTGCCACCACGCCCGGCTCACATCTCTCTCTCTCTCTTTTTTTAAAATTACCAACGATGTAGAGATGCATTTTAGGTTGTCACTGCTCCATGCTCACATATTTTTCTGTGTGATGATAGTTTTCTCAGATTATAACATTTTGAGGCCATTATTGACTCAGCCGGCCCTGACATCCATCCCCACTCTCTGATGTTCTCATTCTCCCTCCCCAATTCCCTCCAGGTCTTGGTAAGCGTCTGCATCCTCTTCTCTCCTTTCTTCAGTCGGAAGCACCACCCATGGAAAATGATTACTGGAAATGTTCTGGAATGGAAAGTGAAGAACCGCAGAGGAGTTGTAGAAGCACCACATAAGGCAACTAATGAAATGGAATAATCTCCTTTCCATTTGGAAGTGATGCCAGGGCACCAGCGTGGTCTCCCTCTGTACGCCATTCACTTGCTGGTGGCAAGGCGGTTCCCCTTTGCTGAGAGCCCGCACTTCGTAGCTTTTCCTGAGGTGGGGAGGAGGGAGCGGCGCACGGGTTGGGTGGCTCAGCAAATCAAATGTCATTGTGTCACACGCCTGGCAAGTGTCCTGGGAGACCAGGGTGCCAGGTCCCAGACCACAGGTCGCAGGAGTCCGAGAGGCTTCAGCTTTCAGAGGAACCAGAAACACTGTGGAGGGTCCGCTTCCAACTGCCGGCCGGTGTCCACTTCCATGCAACTGAGAACCACAGCTCCAATTGGTTGAGCCTTTATTATGCTCCAGGTGTTTCCATAAGCACTGGATGTGCTTTGTAGAGAGACTTGTG
The DNA here is from genome assembly GCA_004027655.1 of Graphiurus murinus. Classification (NCBI taxonomy): domain Eukaryota; kingdom Metazoa; phylum Chordata; class Mammalia; order Rodentia; family Gliridae; genus Graphiurus; species Graphiurus murinus. Next base: position 46,470 of record PVLC010000798.1, read on the forward strand.
TGTGTAGGAAGCCGGGCTCCCTGGGTGTGAATCCAGGTTCTAACATCTACGACCCCTCAGAGCAGCCTCTGCGATCCCCTCTCCGCACCTGTAGCAGGGGAGTCGCAGCAGCGCCTGGCTATTGTGAATCAGATGTGTTAACGTCTTTGCTGTACTTTTGCCACCGCCGGGCTCACAGCGCTAATGTGTTAACGTGTACGGCAGCGCTGCCAAGTGGCTCCTGTGTTATCGTTTCCACTTTCCTTTTTTTTTTTTTTTTTTTTTTGCGGTACTGGGGATTGAACTCAGAGGCATTCTACCTCCGAGCTATACCCCCAGCCCTATTTTTTATTCCTTATTTTGAAACAGGGTCTCACTAAGTTGCAGAGTGCCTCACTAGGTAGCTGAAGCTGGCCACAAACCCGGATCCTCCGGTCTCAGCCTCCCAAATGCTGGGATTACAAGCATGCGCCACCACGCCCGGCTCATCATTTCCACTTTCAAGTGAGGAAACCAAGACTTGGGTAATGACCTTGCCCAGGTCCCTTGCCCCGGGCTTCTGCCTGCTACTGGAGGCCTGGGTGCTGGGCCTGGTGCCACAGTGCCACCTGATGCTGGGTCTCTGTCTGAGGTCAGGGACCAGGTGTGCAGAGGGATGAGGGCTGATCCCAGCCTCGTCACCCAGGCCATTCCAGATGGGCAGAGAGGGCTGGCCTCCCAGAGACATATTAGGAGTCAGGTCCCCAGAGTCCAAAGTGGTCTCCAAGTAGAGCTCAGATGCTGGCCAGCCTCCTCTTCTCCTCTGCTCTCCTCTCCTCCTCTCTCCTTGCACCCCCCCCCTTCAGTCTTTCAGTCTGGAACTTAGAGGAGGATGAAGCCTGCCCGAGTGCCCAAGAGCACCCGCTGCTTTCCAAGCCAGCACTTAGGACTGGGCCGTGTGCAGTTCTGACCTGGTGCTGTCTCCTCCCCTGGAGACAGTTCAGGGACTGTCCCTGTGACACTGAGCAAAGCCCACAGAAGACAGCCGCTGCTCGTGTGGCACCTGTCAGATGAAGGCTCCACACGGGCAGAACGAGGTGAGGCTCCGTACCCATGACAGGGCTTGCCCCCCGACCCAGGGCCTCCCCACCCACCGCGGCCCCAGGGCCCCTGCTGTGCCTCCAGGCTCCCTGAGCCCTGACTCCGAAACAGTCATCGTGGGAGCTTTGAATGCAATTTTATTTGCTCCTAGGCGTCTGTCCAACCACAGCAATACTACTGTCAGAGACTCCATTCTATACCGAAATTTTGTGTTTAAATTTTTCGGCATCTTTTCTCCAAGCTACTGATAGTTATCCTGGGGACCGGGTTCCAGAGCCTGGAAAGGTCTGGCCCCTAGTCTGTGCCTGAGGACCGTGGATGACGCCCAGGGATTTGTTGTGTGGGTGTGTGTTTGCACCGAGGTGGGGGTGGTGGTGCTGGGCACCGTGGATTTCCACGTCCACATTCTACACTTGGGAAACTTGAGCGCAGAGTTGATGTGAATTCCAACTGTTTCTGCCACCTGAGGGAAAATCCCCGCAGAGCCAGGGCCACCTGTCCCCGGATCCCTAAGCAAGGCTGTGCCATATGTCTATACTTGTGCCTCACGGGTGCCCTGCAGACACAGAGGCCGATGCCCGAGTGGGCCGGCCGGGCGGGCGGGCACTCCTGTCCACTTTCACACTGGGGTGGGGTGTGACCTCAGCATGCAAAGCAGAAATACATTTGCATGTGTCTGTAAAAAATTAGTAAATAAACCCTTAAGAGTCACAGCACAGCACTTTTTTGAACAGAAGGACTAGAAGCTCAGGGACCACAGGTCCCAGGACTCTCAGAGGGCCAGGGAAAACTGTGGAGGGGGGTGACCCCAGCTGGCTGGTCGTGCCAGTGGGGGCTTCAGCGGTGTTTCTCCGACTGGAGACTGGAGCTGGGGGAGGAGGTGACAATATGGTGCAGGGTGTGAGAAGCCCCAGAGGCCTCAGCGAGAGGGGCCAGGCCAAGGGGGGTGGGGACTAAGGCCAACCCAGCGGGGTCCCCGGGAGGCCAGGGCCACACAGCATGTGAAGAACAGGAGTGCTTGCCACAGGACCTGACTTGGCGGACGTGAGGCCTGAGACTCTGCACTTCCCACAAGCTCCCAGGAGCTGCTCACCCAGGCCCCCGTCTTGAGGAATGAGACCTCTCGGTTTCTTTTCTCTAACATCCCACTATGTTAGAGAAACTCAGAAAGCCACACCTTGGCTTTCTGACTTCTGTCCCTGCAGGTGTGAGCGGCAGCCCTGTGATGGCCCCTGTCCCCATGATGCCTCCTGTGTCAAAGTCAAGATGGCCAGACACGGAGGTCCTGGCTTGAGGATCACACGTGTGACTCCAAATACCATCCCAGATACCTAAGGCTGGAAGGCCCGGAGGAGGATATTGCCTACACTGGAGGGCAGTGGGGACTGGGGTGGCGCTGGGGGGACAGGTGCCTCCCCTTGCCCACGAGAGCCACCCCATTTGGAGGAACAGGATTTCCACAAGATGGACCCAACGCCCAAGGAAGGGTCAGCTAGTCTGCACACCTCTGCAGATGTTTGACTGGGCCTTTCAGAGGAGCAGAAAAGACTTCACAAAGTACTACAGAGTTTCCGATCCTTCCCAGCAACCTACAGGGGAAAACGTTCTAAGTCAGAAAGAGAGGGGCTAGCCCTTGAGGAAGACCAAGTGTCCCTTGCAAGGCCCACCTGGTGCGGCCGTGGTTCGTGTCCTGCCCACGAGCCGTGACCCAAGCCGGCCCCAGAGAAGACAGGCCACCGCTGGGTTCCCCAGAAGCCAGTGATGTGTGAACAGCCGAGGTCCACAGTGGGGAGTTAAAATAAAGAGGGATGTTGTAAGGCTCTAGGACTTGAGATGAGAATTCAGTTTGGGCGAAAGAAAGATGGGCCGTGGTGTAATTATAGGGCTTTAGGCCAAATAATCACTATCTATCCGGGGGAATGATGATCGTGGAGAAAATGAATACAGCCAAGCATTTGGAAACTTGCCATGCGGTGACACACGTTGGTCCGAGGAAGAAATAGATGCAGAGGAGAGAAAGAGAAAAGCAGCCGGATACCTCCAGCTGCAATGTAGAAAAAGCCACAAGTAGATGGAAGTCAAGGTGAAGAATCCTGAGACCTTCACACAAGGGCAAGGGCAGTAAATGGAACTAGGGAGACGGGGCGGGGTTGGGGGGGGCGGCGGGATTTCAGCAAGCTGGTGGTTTGCATCACATGCCAAAGTGCTGCTTGCGCAGGTGAGGATCTAAGTGACATAAAGGAAAAGGTAACAGGTAGCTGGGCAGCTGGGCAGCTGCGTGGACTCCGAGCCGCTGTGTGGACTCCGAGCCGGGCCCGGAGGATAGCAGGGTGGCCTCAGGAAGAACCGGAAAGGGACAAATGGCAGCAGGAAGTGGGCGGGAGCAGGCTTCCTTGTAAATGCGGTTAAGTCAGGGGTGCAAATGGCTGCCCATGGGCATTTTGGGGTGCCATGTTCCTCTGCCCAAGGGGACACAGATACCTCTTTTAGCCTAAAGCAAGATGGTGTGGAGTCGCTGTACACAGGGGAGAACAAGAGGAGGTTTGTGTTTGGCAAAAGCAGAGTGAAGGTCAAAGACGGCCTCCCCCTCTCCTCCCGCGAGTTCATCTGCAGGCTTCCTTCCCAGGCTCCCCAGCTTTCTCTGCGAGCCCCCCCTCCCAGTCTCTCTATCCTCCATGCTGTCTTTAATGCAATGCTTGCCTGGTCTCTCTGCCCTTCCCCACTGGCCTTCTCCAGCCCTGGTGAGCCTCAGTCCTTCTTTCCTTCTCCCCCGTGGGTTCCTGTCCAGGTCTCCACTGGCAGCCCGAGCCCCTGCGGGGCTTCCTGACTGCAGGGTCTCTCACCTCTAGGAGCTCCGGGTGCTGTCCTGGGGCCTCTCACACACTGCTCCGGGGGTTGGGGGGCAGTTATCTCAAGCATTCTTTGTTTGGCCCAGGCTGTCCTTTGGCCAATAAACCTTCAGTGGCTCCCCATTGCCAACAGATTAAAAGTCCAAACTCTTTAACTTAGCTTAGGAGGTTCTTTGAAACCCATCTCCAGCTGTATCTGCCTCTGTTAATTTCCTACTCAGTCCCTCTCTTGGTCCAGTTCACGTTCCACTTTTAAGTGGTGACATGGCCCGCAGGAGGGGTGGGCACAGGCTTCCTTAGGATTTAAGATGCAGGGAACCTAGATGCAATTCCAGTTTGCAAGTTTCCTTGGAGGCCTAGAGACTTTCGCCCGTAGTAGGGTCATCCAGCTCCCCCACCCTGCAACTCCCAGTTTCTGCCTTTAGTACATCCACTCTGTTGACCATGTTCTATCAGTGCAAGATACGATCAAAACTCAATCCCAGGAAAGATCTGGGGGTAAAGTTTTGACTTTATGGAGGAGCGGGGGAGTTCTGGGGAGGAGCAGCTTTGTGTATGGCTGGCACACACACACACCCACAAGGGCACCTTAGGCTTCTTGCTTTGAAATCTTCTTGCCCCTTACCCCTGCACTGTCCGCTTCATCCCAGGTCAGTGTCTAATCACATACTTGGGTCCACTCTGCTCTTTTTTTTCTTTCTTATCAATAATTCCTCCCATCCCTCTCCCACAGTAAAAGAAAGAACCCCAATCTCCCTGCCCCTGGCAGGAGCGCAGCCAGCTCCTCTTCTCTGAGTCTTGGCGTGGTCTGCACCAGGCTCTTGAGAACACACCTTCCTTCATAAGCACTCATCAAACCCCCCAAAGCAAAGAGGATTCCTGCCTAAGCAGACCCCAGCCCCCCAGCTGTTCCCCCAGGCACTTCAAGGTCACCAGGTCACTCTGGCCTGCCTTCCCCTGGGTGGCCCAGCCTTCGAGGTGGGCACAGATGGAGCTTTAGTTCCCTTTGAGCGGGGCCCGGGTCTCGCCCCTGAGCAGCAGGGTGGTGAGTGTGCCTTTGCTCGTGACAATAATGGTGTCAGCTCGAGTCCTGTGCTGCGTGATTTTGGGAGTGTATTTAGTGAGGAAGATAAGAGTCGGCCTGCAGTCTACTGTGAGTCCTCTCAAACACCAGATGGTCCAGGCACTGGAAAAGTCTCCTTCAAAAGGAGGAGACAAAAGAAGAGGAAAATGAAGCAAGATAAGGAGAGGGGCTCCCAGTGTTCCCGGTGAAGGGAGCCCAGCACCCTGGGAAGAGTGGGGAAAGGCTGAAGCTGCCGGGGCTTCAAGGAAAGGTTGTGATTTCATTCATTCTCCTGAAAATGGAAGACTTCATTCATTCTCTTGAAAATGGAAGCTGGATCCCAGTCTGTGCCAGGTACTGTTCTAGGAATTGGGGACAGCCTAGCGGACAAAACACTCCTTTTCTGTTTTTTTTTTTTTTTTTTTTTTTTTTTTTTTTTTTTACTAAGCAAAAGGCGGACATGAAGCAAATAAACACCCAGTGGATATGCTGAGCACGCTCAGAAATAATGGTGTGGTTGTCTCCTGTTCCGGGTAGACCACAGGCTCGGGAGTGGTTAGAGGGCGTGTGTGCGCCGGGGAGGGGGTAGGGAGGACCAGAATGAGGCTCAGGAGAAAAGGTCAAGACAGGGATGCGTTCCGAGTCTGTCACAGGGAAAAGTTGCCTAACAAAGAGCCTGGAGCCAGGATCAGACGACGCCCTCGGGACAGAGCTACCCGGTCACTAAGGGAGCCTCACGGTTCCTTGCAAAGGAGAACGTGGGAGAAAAGGGCGATGAGCTTTAATGGTTTGGATTTTCTATTCATTTCATTTAATGAGAAGAAGCAGGGGCACAGCTGATTTTATAGAGAAGCTGCAGCTGGATCCAGGTTCATCCCAGAAAAGTGGAGAGTGAGGGCTAAGTAACCCAAGTGTGGGGAGGGGTCAGGTTTGTCTGTGGCCTGTGGGTCAGACAACATTACAACATCTTCTCGGGGTGAGTGGCTTTCAGGGAAGGCGCTCTTTTTCTTTTGTAAGCAGCAAGGATGCGCCAGGAGTTCCTGGTGAGGAAGGACTGGTAGGATGGCTCTTCTTTGTAAGAAGAGTTTAAGGCCCCAGGTGATGTCGTCTTCCATTGGAGAAGACGATGTCTCTGCAGGCTGGCGCTCCCGGACCGGGACCACCACAGCCCAGGCTCCCAGCTCCAGGCTCTTTGGATCCAGCCAATGGCCCAAAGCTGAGCGTCAAGTCTACAGAGGGCCGCTGGGTTCTGGTTCCTCCCTGTTCTGTGGTAAGGGGTAGCCCTCGGGGGCGGGGTTGGGTGCTGGGCCGTGACCTTTGTCTCTGAGCCCATCAGAAGCACAGTTCAGTTTCTAAGCAGATTCGCTTAAACCCGGAATTGGATTTACTCTTCTGAGTTCCCTTCTCCATGGTTGTCTCTGCCCCATCTTATTATCTCTTCCCTTCAGAAGATGGCTATTATTTTTGTAATGTCTCACCCCAGCGGGTAATTTCAAAGCCCTGGCGGACCATTTCCAGAAACAGAGGTTGTAGTGACTCGGCTTGGCCCTTCCTTGCTATGGGGCTTCTCGCGAGCTTCAGAGATGTGCAGGCTGGGAACGGAGCAGCCGAGCCTGGGGGCAGGGCAGGCGGGAGGAGCGCTGGCCCAGGGGTGAGAGGAGAGGAGACTGGTGCACTGAGGCCACCCAAGACAGCCACCGGGGCTGGCGTCTTCCTGCAGTCTGCATTTCTCAAAGGGGCCTTGGCAACAGCCCAGGAGGAGAGAGGTAGAGCCGAGTGCTGAAGAGGCCCGTCTATTCTATTTCCAGGCAGACACACCATGCTGATGGCTCCTGGGATGGAGACCTTTCTCTTTTTTCGAATGATTTCCTTGGCCTTGAACATTTGTCAGTTTGGGATGCCAAGAAAAACCAGGAGTCTGAGCTTGCAGAGGCTGGATGGAGGCCTAGTGCCTCCTTAGTCTTCCTCTGGACCCTGGGTGTGTGTGGGGAGCACACCCTTTGGAAAGGAGTCAGCTAGCCTTTTGGGGGAACAGCCCTACGGCAGCTCTACTAGCATGGGTTCTCTTCAACTTCTTAATTCCCTGGGTCACCTTTCGGTTTGTAAGAAACCGATCTATTTACTCTTTTATTCATTCATTCATTCATTCATCTCACAAATATTTACTGAGCACCTACTCTGTGCCCAGGTTTATGCAGGACAACACCAGGGACACACCAGCCTACAAAACAGAAAAAAAGTAAAAGAAGCCCGTGTGTGTAGATTTCACATTCTCTGGCCCATTTTCCTGCATGAGGACCCATTTGGGAAGCTTTCTCTCTTCTAAGTCATTGGGGTTGGGTGTCATTTTCCTTGTGCTACAGACTCTCCTGAATGGCCTGGCAGCCTAGGGAGCACTTTTTTTTTTTTTTAAACCTTCTATACTAGCTTCCCGTGGGTAGGCAGGTTGTACAGTAATTCAGAGCGCAGCATCAGGCATCACCGGCTTTCACCAAGGAGGCCGAAGAGGAGGCACGGGATAGTCAGAGACAGCCTGGCTTATCCCGGACAGCCATACATCAGCCAAGACAGCTTCAACAGAAGTTCACTTAGCTGCAACGCTAGGACCCAAGACCATTTACTGGCATCGCTGGGCTCAGATGTCCAACTTGACGAGAGTACAGAGACTGGGGGTAAAAAAAAAAAAAAAAAAAAGACTCGATCCAGACACAGTATCTCCTGGCTGCATGCATTTGCATTTTCTTTCCATTACCTGGATTAAGAAATGGGATGGATATTTGCATGATTGCAATTTAGCATTTCTCAAAATACCTAAGTGACTGAACTGTATCACGACAAGCGTGTCACCTGGTGAGGCTGCCCTGGTCCACGGCGTGGTGGTCCCGCCCACCCGTCCTGGGAGGGGACCTCTCACGCTCCTGCAACCTGCGAGATCCCCTTGTTACCCGTGCTCCAGGCCATAGGTCTACAGAAGGCCAAAGCACGCCCCCGTGTTCCTGTCCGTTTCTGAAAAGGGGCTTTTTGCAGGCCCCTGGCCTGGGATGTGACTTGAAGGCGGCGGCGAGGATTCCTGCTGCCTTTGGTAAGATCCGGGAGACGCTGCCCCTCACCGCTTCCCCGCACAACCCAGTCACGACGGACATTGCGGGGGTGGAGGGCTTCCATCGACTGCTTCAATGAGGCCTCACACCGAACCAGAGTGTTTCAATATGTCGCCAGTGTCCCTCCTCCCCCGCCCCTACATCCCCTTCCCTCCTGTGCCCCTGTTAGGAGGAGAACTTCCCCCCCTGTTAGGTAGACAACACAGTTCTCTGCACATCCTCTAGGTTTGCAAATCTGCAAAGTGAGGGGATTTGCATTCACCAAATTGACCCTCCCGAGAGGTCAATGGAGGTTATAATTAGAACCAAGAGGTTAATGGAGGTTATAATTAGAACTTTCTGGGAGCAGGGTGCACTACACCTGTGCCTGGTTGCTTGCTAAGCCTGGCCACAGGCCCACTAGCAGATGTTCTCTCTGTTGACCAGGAGACAGCCCTGGCGAGGGCACCGTAGCCCCCCGACTCCCTTAGCAAACAGTTACTGGGAGCAGGAAGGGGCTTCCCTGCCCTTCCTCAGGTCTGGCGAAGCTCCTGTGTTCCAGAGTTAGGGCCAGGTAGGTGGGACGAGGGCAGTTCTGTGCCTTTGTTGAGGCAGGGTGTCTTAGCTAGACAAGAGAACTATTCTTGCATTTTGAGGGTTATGCTTGTCCCACCACCAAGAATAAAGCAGTCAGTGAGGGTCCCCCACCTCCGACAGGGTTGGGCATATTTGGGGCTATTTTAATGGGAACCAGAGAGAGGCTATATATCAGGTTCGACGATGTGCAACACGCCAACACACACTTTACAAGTGTATTACAGCGTAAGTTCTGGAAATCTCCTGGAGGGTTCTTCACAAGAACAGCCTCTTGGCCGACCAAGGGGAAGTGGCTTTCCCTAGCCCAGGGACCCCTCAGCATTTCTGCCATCCTGCATGGTGCTGTGCTCACAATGGCAGTTTTCTTCCGAAGACGCAATTCCCCTCTAGAAGGGGAATTCTAAGAGTGGAGGAGAAGCATCACCCCCCCCACCCCTTTCCAGAATCTTCTGGTTTTTCTCTCTCATCCACCACAATAGCATTACGTCAGTATTCTTTAAGGAACGCAGCAGCGAGAACCTGTTTGGTCAGTGCATTCGACTGCCGTTTCAGAGCCCAATAAAGAACACCATTGTTTCTAGGGCGTCCCTTGAAACACACGCCTGGCTGTCTGGTAACTACAATGTCAGCTGGGCACCCTGGAGCTCTGCTCTGAGCTCAGCAGAATTCTGTTAACAACCTCAGTCAGAATCAAACAAGGTGTGCCCGCCCGGATTGAGACATAGTTGAGCCAAGCAGGAAGACAGGGCAGTGTCCTGGCTAAATGATTCTTATCTACTATCTGCATTTATTCATTAGGGTAAAACCTGGGCTCTCCTTCACTTTTGTATACAGATCCCTATCCAATAGTTGTTCTACCTAAGATTCTCAAGGGATTTTTTTTTTTTTTTGAAGAACAATCCACAATTAGCTACCTCCTTTCAATCAATTTCCACATCCAAATTGAGATACACACCTGCCCGAGGCTGTCACCGCCAAAAGTTTATGAACGTATGTATAACCCTTCATTTACATTTCCACTGAATTCTCTCCTTCCCAAGGTCATCAGTACCCAGAATCATAAATAATGGGGTACCCTAGTCACTCGCATGACTGATAAAGGAAAATTCAGGTCTCTGAGATTATGTTAGGGAAGGCCAAATCGCCGTAGCAAATATCCCAGGGATACTGGCTCTCCTGCAATAGACGTTTATTTCTTTCTCGCATAACAGTCCAGGGCAGATGCTCCATACTGGGCGTGGAGGCGGGGGAGGCAGTACCGCACTCTGCCTTACCCCAGGGACCAGGCCAATAGGGTCTCTGCCATCCTCAACCACTGGCTTCCAAGGTTGCCACCATTGTTGTCATCATGCAGTCATGGGACATATAGTGGAACACCCGGGAGTTTTTACGGCTACCTGGAAGCAGCACCCGCCTCTTCTGCTCACATTGGAAAGAAGGTAGCGACATGGCCACCCCTAACTGAAGATGGGGTAGAGGCTGGTCAACCTAGGAGTGGAGGGTAAGTTTGGGTGGAAGTAGAGACTCACAGAACTTGGATCTGGAAGAGGTTCTTAGGTGTTTCCCTAAGTCCAACACCAACCCAGCCCAATCACTGACTCAACACTGCTCCCTGACCCTTCAGGCATCTAAGCTGACTCTGATCTGGGGCAAGAAGTTTATGGGAGGGAAATGGGAAGGGTCTCTTCTTTCAGACGCATCCTTTTCAACTTGACAAAAATGAAAAAACAAGAGGGAGAAAATACCTCCCGAGGAGCCACCAGCACAGTGAAGACCATTCTGTATGACCACGGGAGGCTGGGCTTCTGTAATTCTCAGACTCACTGTGCTATGCCACTGATGATGTCCCAGGATCCCCAAAGCCATGCTCATTGCTTGAATCTAAATGTTGCTGGCTGTGATTACATTTCTAGAAGAATGACTCTTTCTTGTGATTTTGGAGAAAAGCCAACATCAACCCACAGATGGCTGGAGAAGACTTCCCTGAATTCTAATTGCTCGCCGCATGGATGGTCTTTCTCTTTAGCTTGGCGGAACCAGCGTCTTCTTGTCCCTCCCTTCCCCACTATAACTTTTCTCATACAGTCCTGACCTGGCCTAGTGACATCTTTATTTCTTCTTGGACTTGCAAATTCCTATCACTGCCCTTGAGGTCCTTCACCCTAAGTCACCTCATTCCTTGGGCTTGCTATCATAGCCACTCATAGGCACTTATACGTTGCTTGGATCGTCGTGCGTGTTTTTCCAACATTAACCATGTCTTCCCAGCAGCTCCTTGTGCCCCTTGCACCTTTGGAATTCGTCTCGCCTTTTGTTACTTCCTCAGCCTTGAGCATGCTGCAGTGAGTATTCTGCAAACATTTGTGGATTATGGGGGCCCCGTGAGAACTTGGGAGACTCTTCAGTGTCTTGAGAAGGAGATGTAGGTGGATGCTGCCTTGTTTAGTAGGGGGTTCACACAGTCCTTTTCCCAGGCCAGTCTCTGGTGGCTGGGAACAGGAAACACCACACAAGGCGAGAACAACAACTTCTCAGTGACAGTAAAGCCAGCCATGGCCGCATCAAGCCCTCCTTGTGTGGGGGCCCTGGAGTTTTGGAGCTGTTGGCAGTACCAGAGTACTGGCCACCGGAGGGGTGTTGCTGGAGGCTGGTGGTGCTGCCTTCGGAAACACTCAGCCCAATGGATGGAACAGGACAACAGCTTCCCAAAGCGACAGGGGAGGCCAGGCAACGAGGAAGGCAGGGTTCTGGGAGGCTCTGCTCCCCCCCCCCCCCCCCCGCTCCCTTTCCTGCTTCATCTTCTCAGGGACCTTTCAGACAAGGCTTCTTATGTTGCTAGAGTAAAGGGTGATTGGGGGGGGGGATCACCTGTTTCTTGTGTCCCAATGGAAATGGTGTCAGAGGAGCACTTGTTACCCTCTACAAGCCGGGATTCAAAGCACTCCCAGCCGCCCCTAAACTCCCAGTCATTTGGGAAGTGGGTGACGAGCTCATCTCTATTTGAGACTTGGGGCCTTGGTGGGGGAAGCCCAGGATTCCGTGAGTGATTTGTCCCGTGGGGTAAAAAATGGTTCTTCAGCAGGGGGGAAGAAGGGATGCTTGGGAAAGGTTTACAGACTACAGTTCTACTGGGCACGTTTTGTTCCCGACCTGGATATGGGAGGAGAAAACTGCCTCCCTTGTAGCAGGTTCCCTTGGAAATTCCTCCGTCTCCTAATATCTTTCCCACGGGCATCACCCCCCTTCCCCGCCCCCAGGTTTTCCCCTCAATCTAAAAAGTGACAGGGGGTGTGGACGCTGGAGAGATACGGGTGGGCTCCCGGCACCGCGTCCATCGGGGGGCTCTGATGAGGCCATCAGCCCATGCCTTCTTTATGGCCCCAGCGCCAGTGGCCAATTCCCCGGTGCCTGATCCCTCCCTGCTCCAGCAGCGCTGCAGAGTCCTGGGTGTTCACTAGGGTACACCTAAGAGAAACTGGGCAGGGAGGGAAGTCAATCGGGAGCATATGTTAATTTGAATGTTTCCAACACCTGAGAAGAGTCTTCCAGGGTGCCTGGGAGCCCCAGGGACACAGCACCTGCCTCCCACGGTGGCACTTTCAAAACTGCCAACTGCCACCCAATGGTGAGTTGTCAATTAAGTTAGTGGGTCTCCTTGTGCAAAGAGAGAGAACAATAGAATAGAAAGTATCAGCATGCACTGCACACAGTAGGGCGAAGTCTTATTCTGGGGAACTTAACGCGTTTCATCTCAGGCTTCGCCAGTGGGTGTAACATAGCCCCACGAGATGTATTTCTTACTGCGCGCCTGGTTAAAAAGAATATCTGAATGATTCTACTCGAGCACCTCAGCGGATCCCAACAAATCCTGGGGGCATGTTGAGTGAGGGCGGGAGCAAAACCCCCAAGAAAGGGCTGAGCCTTTCATCACCCCCTCGACTAGATGCAAGTAGCTCCTTGATGTTGTCTAAGGTCCTTTGCCCCGGCCTCGGGTCAAAGGTCTAGGAAGACTATCATGAGCCTTGTGTTCTGATCACCTCTTGCCAAGAAGACCTAGGTAGGAAGACTGCCCTTTGGGAATTTAATTAATTAAAAGGGATTTAGTGGTTAATTGTAAAACTATAAACGACAGCCCCTGGGCTTCCTTCATTTCCCCCCAAACCCTTGGGTATTTCTGAGATGCACAGCTGAAGAAAGTAGCTAGCCGCACTGCAGCTTGCAAGCAAGGAGAGAAGAGAGCTGGGAAGTAAGGAGAGAAGAAGAGAGCTGCCTCTCTCCTGCTTCCCTTTCCCTTCGCCATCCCAGAGGGAAATGAGAGTAGCAGCATTGGGGGTGAGGGGAGGTCCCAGTCTCTGGACCTTCTTCCGGATAGACCAGACCCTCAGAGGACCAGGAAGACCCCACAGAGGCCAACGTTTCTGGGGGCGGGGGGAGGAGAGGTGCTCTGGAATGGAGCTTGGGTCGCTTGGCCTCATATCATTGATGTCTCAGAGAGACAGGTGTGGTGTGCTACAAGCTACAGGAGCAGACAGCAAGAGCAAAGGTGGGTCCTCAAGGGAGACGGGCTCTGCTGGATCCTGAGAGTCAAACAGAAGCACAAGGGAGGCCTGTCAGCGCTGTGGGGCTCCTAGCATGGCCTCCCCGGGCTTCACTATTGCTTTCCCCAGGGAAACGCTTGAGAAGATCAGCTGGCATAATTTGCTCAAGCTGCAAGCTCAAACGTGGCTAAAACCAGGGCCAACGGAAACTTCTGCTAGCGTCATCTCCTTCAGACTCTTTGAGGGGCAGGGTTGGGGATCTGTTTTCTGTCCTCCTCCCCCTTTGTAAATTGGCCCAATGTTGAGCTAGCAGAGATCTCTCCTGGCCTCTGCAGCAGGTGCGGAGGGTAGAAATGTCCTTGGCTGCCTTCTTTTCAGATTTCCTCCTAGTTCCTAGCAATCACTCCAGGGGGAAAGAGACTGGTTGAGACGGGACCCTGCCCCATGAATCCACGCGACAAGAGTGAGATATCTATGTACCAGAAATACCTCCCTGAATGGTTGGCACTCCAGGCACACACCTGTATGAACTTGGTTTATGGTGACCCCCTCTTTCAAGATATTTCTTAGGGTTTCTACATACCCCAGGATATAATGACACATAGACATCCCAAGGGGAGGTGGGGGGGGTGGTATATCTATCAGCATTCTTGTAGCCATAATCTAAAGATCTGACCACATAACTTAGAGGAAAGAAGATTTATCTTCTTATGCTTTTGGGTTCAGTCCATGCGAGGCCGGGGACCACAGATCTCAGGGCATGTCGGCCGGAGGCAGAGAGAGGGAGAGCACAGGGGCTGCGCTCCTCACATCATGGAGGCCGGGAGCGAGAGGAAGCCGGGGGAGGAGGGGCCGTATGTGTAATCTCCAAGGCCGCACGCACCCCCAGGGGTCTACCTCCCCAGCCACACCCTACCAGCCACCACCCAGGTAAATCCATTACAGTGCATTTATCCATAAGCTTCTGGGATTACAACCCTCAGTCCATTACGTCATCATTTCTGTCTATTCTCTCTCTCACTCTATTGCTATCTCTTGTCTGGGCTTAAGATACAAATCTTGTTTTATTCGACAACCTCTTTTGATCATAATATAATGCATCCTGTTCACAGAGAGTATGAAAAGTAGGGAAAAGCATAAGGAGAAAAGTAGAAGTAATTCATAATTCCAGCCGTAGACAGCGCCACCTCACGCATCTTGATGGAATTGCTGTCCATCTTTTCTTCTCTATGTGTCTACTGTGCGTGATAGTTTATACAATTGCTGTCATGCTGTTGATATATTTCTGTCTCTCCTTTTATCCACTCGAGATAAAAGAACACAAGTGTTTTCCGTGTTCGGGGCTCTTCCTAGACTTGCTACTCTCCAGGCACCCAGATATTCTGTTGAACAGAGAGCATTATAATTCAATTATTCATACCTTCCAAAATGGTTGTGCTCGTTAATCTCCGCACCAGCAGCCTGGGTGAATGCCTGCACCGCACTGTGTGTCTTAAATAAGTGTCCGTGTCACATCAACATAGCGAGGTGGCCTCAGGGTCAAATGCTAGCGAGGGGTGCACGGAGCAGGAGCAGACAGGCAGGAGAGCACAGTTCTAACATGGTGTGGAGCAGGGGATCCAGAGTCCCCAGATCAAAGTCTGTTGCAAGAGGAATTTTTTGGGGGATGCAGGAATGGACTGGTCTGGGGGAGGACTCTGGCCATGCTGAAGCTTGCCTGGGGGCCCCAGGGGACGGGCAGCTGGCATGGTCAGTCAATTCTGCTTCCCAGAGCCAGGCTCTCAAGAAGGAGACCAGAGCCATACGCACCCTTTCCCCCATGGTTACCCCATTTCATCTAGTCAACAGCAAATAGAATTAAAATACATAAATATGAACTGCCCAAATGGTCTCTTTTTGCTGGTTTGCATTTTTCTGATTAACCTTTGAGATCAAACACATCTTAGGAATTTAGTTACATGCTTGCATTTCTTTTAAGGATTTTAATGTCTGGGTTCTCTGTTTGCCCACGATTGTATTGTTTTTGTTATTGATATGTAAGAACATTTACCCATATTTAAGCTTGTTAATTCTACATTCATTTCTGTAAAAAATTTTTTTTTCAGTGCTGGGGGAATCAAACCCAGGGCCTCATGCATACTAGATAAGCTCTCTACTACTGAGCGATATCCTCAGCCCTTATCATTTTCCTTAATATTTTAAGTAGAATTTAAGAAATATGTTTTTAAATAACTCCCTCTTCTGTTATGATCATTTTAATTTACTTCATGTTTAGAAAGCTTTTGCTCACCCAGGCTTTAGTTACATATATGCCAGTATTTTTCCCTTCCTTCCTTCCTTCTTTTTTTCCTTCCTTCCTTCTTTCCTTCCTTCCTTCCTTCCTTCCTTCCTTCCTTCCTTCCTTCCTTCCTTCCTTCCTTCCTTCCTTCTCTTTATTCCTTCCTCCCTCCCTTCTTTCATTCCTTCTTTTTTTGGCACTGAGGATTGAATCCAGAGGCATTCTACCTCCAAGCTATACACCCAGCCCTTTTGTTTTGTTTGTTTTGAAACAGGGTCTCTCTAGGTTGCTGAGAGTCTCACTAAGTTGCTGAGGCTGCTCTCAAACCTGTAATTCTCTTGTCTCAGCCTCCCAAGTATCGGGATCACAGGCATGCGCTACCATGCCTGGTCAATGTTTTCTTCTAAGTATTTACTTTTTACATTTTATACAGTGAGCTTTTATTTCAGTATATGGTATGAGGGAGGGATTAAACTTGATACCCTCTCCCTCCCATAATTACATTTTCTAATTTTAGTTTTCAGTAGTCCAACCATGAACCAGCTTTCGGGTGATTCCATTCTCAGATTTAAGTTTTTGAATCATGTGATAGACTTCAGAACTGTCTGGTTCTCCCTACTTCATTGACTGACTGCAGAATCTTATTCCAGCACTATACTTTTAATTTACTGTACCAACACTGGTACAGTTAGATATTTCATAGGAAAGTACCTCCTTGATGTTCTTTAAATGATTCTCAATTCTTTTCATCTTTTTGTTTCCTTTCAGATGAGCTTTTATCAAGTTTAAAGAAAATAAGATTATACTGGGGTTTAATCTGGATTGCATTTCACCTAACATAAGAACTAGCAGCACTAATGTATCCAGTATTTCAATATTATCTCTCCATTAACTTTCTTCTGTCCATCTCTGTAAAGATGTTGTAATTTTAACAATAGGTCTTGGACGTTTCTCACTTAGTTTCTAAATTTTTCCAATACGCTTATGAATACATTTTTCTCCCTATATTTTCTTTGTGTGACTGGAATCCAAAAGATACTGATTTTTGAGGTTTTGGTATGTTTATCTTGTATCTGATCACTCCCCTAATTTCTTACTGAGACCCAGAATTTGACAATTAACTTATAGCATCTTGATGCGTAATCATATTATAAGTTCTCAAATAGCAATCATTTTGTTTCCTTCTTTTTGTCATAGAGTTGGAAAACAAATTGGCATACGGTCCAGTTGCCTCAATTATTTTCAAGTTATGAGGCTGAATTTTGAAATTTCAAATAACTTTAAAGGACAGCATGCCCAACGGGTTTTTAAAGCTCGCCCAATGCAGCACTGGAGTACCAAATGAACAAACAGGATTCGCACATTGCAGGACATTTCCCCTACTTTTCTTAGTGGACTGAGTACACAGTACCTGATGAGTCCCAGGAGCACAGTCACTCCATGGGGCTCTTGCAGGCAGCGCAGGGGGAGCGGAATTGAGACCTTCTAGGAGATGGGAACACGAATTGGAAGAGCCTGGGGTTGAGAAAAGCACACATGCACAGGCAGGCAGGACCAGTACTTTCCTCCAAACGAGCCAACCAATAAAAACATTTCAAGTCCTTGTCTGAGTGCCTTCCACCAGGTGTTCTAGAAGAAGACAGTTCCCTGCTGCCTGCTTATCGTCTCTGAGTGGCACGCGGAGGAGTTAAAAAAGATAAACATATAATTTAGGAAATCTTAAGTATTTATGAAAACAGTTCCCCTCCAACACCGAGTCCGGACACCCTGTGCATCTGCTGCTAGATAGTCGAGACGCTCTGACCATCTTCAGGACCCCAGTCTCTCAGCGGCAGAGCTCTCAGTTCATTGCTGCTAGCTGCCAAGAAGCGGTCCGACCATTAGACAGTGTTCACTCTTTTCCTTGGTCCTCTCTTATTTGCTGCAGACCCATAACGGTCTCGTTAGTTAAAAATAGGGAGCAAAGGGAATCCTGATGTTGAATGACGTCAATGTGGAGTACAGGCATGAAAATCATTCTGCAGATTTGCTGCGGCTAATCCTTGCCAGAGCTCTAAGTTACATTCATCTCCTCAAAATCCTTCATTTGAAGGACATTTTGGAGTACTCTTACAGCAAGAGGTCTCCAGCACTTAACGCAAAAAAAAAAAAAAAAAAAAAAGCATTCAAAAGGAAAATGAACGTGCATTTCAGGGAGGTTGTGATAAAAGCTTTCCTTTGTTGTGGTGTGTTCTAAGTGGGAAGGTCGGATGTACATGATCATTCTCTTATCATTTAGAAACAAAATACAAAAATTATGAAAATATTCCAATTTTGGGGGGTGCACAGATTCCCTCAGTTTTATAAAGTCAAACAAAAAAAGCAGCTTTGATCTATTTTTGTGGCCGACGTGGTTAAATTTTAATCTGTAATATACATCCATCAAAATAGCTCATTGTACCCCATAAATAGGTACAATTATTATGCATCAATTTAAACAATTTCAGTCCATGTTTAAAATTATTATTTGAATCCTTCAAACCTAAGGCTTCATTTTAAAACATATTTGTTGACAGTGCTTTTTCTTCTAGTCCGAATCAATTTGAAAATAGGTATAACCCATATATCCCCTTAGCCTAACAAGTATGCTCTGAAAAATCATAAAGTGCTCAATTAACTTTGAGAAATAGTTTCCTGTATCCTTCGAGAAGTACAGGTTTTCAAGATGCTTCCCCAGTGAACACGTGCTGACATGCTGTATAGGCCTGTAACTAGTAAGTTATCAGGGCAGAATTTATAATTGTTAGTTGGAAGTTGGGCTATTTGTCTATTAAGGTATTTCTAATATATGGAAGTAAATTCATGGTACACTAGTTCCCCTTTATCTGAAGTCTCACTTTCCCATGTTCACTCATTAGTGAAATATTTGGAGTAAATAAAAGATGGCCAAAGGGGGTGACCTTATTCCCACCAGGCAGAACGGACCTAACATACAGAAGGAATGTAAATATAGCTGACCCTGCCTTTTTAAAATTGAGAGACGCTAATCTCTTCCCTTAAAAAAAAAAAAAAAAAAAAAAAAAAAAAAAAAAAAAAAAAAAAAAAAAAAAAAAAAAAAAAAAAAAAAAAAAAAAAAAAAAAAAAAAAAAAAAAAAAAAAAAAAAAAAAAAAAACCCACTGGAGCACTTTCAGTTCTGGAGAAGGAGACTAGCCTTCATTTAAAAAGTAGATTGGGCATGTTCCAGAACCTTCTGTGGCCTGCCCCAAATCAAAGCTAATTGCATGAGTGATGGGCCTAGGGGCCTAGGAGTGAGGGTCTCCTGGGAAAGATCCCAACCCCTCGTTCCTGATAGCCAGCCTTAATTCTTAAGTCTTGTGGGATGGATACGGGTGGACCAATTTAAGTTACCAAGCAGCACATTGAGAACTGTCTGTGGAGCCGGCTGCTCGCCGGGTTCTGTGTGCGGGGAGAGTGTGAGCTGGGATTACAGCGCAGGGAGGGGGGGAGCAGCCCCTGTCCCGGCCACGGGAGCACACAGGCTGTGCATTGGACAGAGAGCGCATTGCTCAAGTTCAGAGCGCCCACAAGTGAGTGCACCGCTCTGCAAGTGAGTGGGTCGGTCCATCTTGCTCTCAAGACCAGCAAGGGACGCCTCACCACTGTAAAGTTCGGGGGACCCCGCAGGGTCCGTACTCCACAGTGACGCCGTGGCGGGCAGGAGCTGGCAGCGAGAGGGGATGTGTGTGGGCATGCCATTCTACTTCCCCAGGGACCTTGGAAAGAGGCGGCGCAGCCCTCATGAGGAGGAGCCGGGTCAGCCACAGAAGGCAAGGCCACACCGAAGTAGGGCTTGATGAATCAAATTCCTGGAAGCCAGACTTTGTGGCCAAGTGAGGGGTTTCTCAAGGACTGTAAGTGGGGAAGGTGTGTTTAGCATAGCAAGGGCTGCATCCAGACATGCTGGCTTTGAGAGGTCGCCGACTGGGGTCCAGGCGGGTTCAGCTGGGGTCATCCAGACCCACCCTAGGGAGCGCCACCCTCCTGAAGTCAGTCATGCTGAGATTAGGTTGGCTTCAGGTGTATGGCCCACAGTACACAACTGTCAACCAGACGCCCACCTGGGACTAAGTCTCTGGGGGAGTTTCTCAGCCACACTCCCCTGCCCCCAACACAGGCTTAGAGAGGAAGGAGGACTGGGAGGAAGACCCAAGCCAGAGGGTTAAAGGCACCAGAGGCAGCTAAGACGGGGGTGAAGTTTCCATTTCTGGAATCTGGCTCAAAATTGTCTCTAGAAACTGGGAACAGAGAAGGACCTCTTCCACGCCTCCCCACTGCCTCCTCCAAAAAAAGGCTGTTGGAGGCCATTTTATTTCAGGTCTCTGAGTTGCTGCGGGTGCAGGTGCTCAAAGGCAGCTTCTAAGCTGTCTTCCGAAGGGCCTCCTCTCTGCCCTGCTCCCTGGCTGGCACGCGTCGTCCATGCTAATTGACACCAAAACAGTTCTGTGCTTTCCTTGTGAAGGTTGACTGAGGCTGGTGGACAAAAATGAAGGAAGGTGAGTGTCTCCAGGGCCCTGGGAGAGTGGGGGGCCCAGTGACCAAGCCTTGAAAGTGTCCCCCAAACATACGGGGTTGGTATTTGCTGGGCAGAGGAGCTAGATGAACAGAAGAGCCAAGATTCTCAGCGTGGGGAGTCCCATCGTTCAGACTGCGAGGGGAAGACCAGGTGCTAGCATCAGAAAATGGCCAGGGCTGCAAACCCCCTGAATGTGGTTCCAGGAAGGAAGGATCAGTACACATTGGCCAAATTTATAAAAGCTTCTCATCTGTACAAAGATCTCAGCCGTGTCCAAACCAAGGAGAAACAGAGAAAGCGCCAAAGCACAAAGTGTGGGCGCTGGCAAGGCCGGCCAGGCCGCCACTTTCTTCTCTACGTTGGCCTGGATGCTGGATTCCGACAGCCTCCTCCTTGCGCTAAGATGGGCTGGGCCGGGCCCTGCTCCCACCCTCCAGTAAAGACTGCATCACTGCGGTTGTTACGTTCTTGCCTGTCTCTCTGAGCTGCAAGTGAGCGCTCCGGAGGTGAACTCTGCGATGTTTATTCATTTTGCTGGTACCAGGGAACCCACCAGAAGCATTTAATCAGTGCTTGGGGGATGGAGGTGCTCCCCAAGAGGGAGTCCTTCTAATGCCACCACCTCGTTTCCACAGTGACAAATATCGATAGGTTTAGGATGCAGTCGGCAGGGACTCGGGCTGGGCTGCACCCCGTTGGCTTCTCGCTGCTCCTTTGATATTTAGGAGGCAGGATAAAACGCCGTGGGGTGAAGACAGAGAAGCCGACAGGGAGGCAGAAGACAATGAGTTGCTAGTAGCGGAGGGCCACCTGTCATCCACTGAGTCCAAAGACCTCATTTTAGATCCCAGGCAACTGTGGTCTGGGGGGCAGATGAATTCATTTGCTTTGCTTCAGTGCTGAGGTTCTGGGCACCCAAGACCTGAGACTCAGTATCACCAGGGGATGCTCCTCTTTGGTGGCCTGTGGGCTACTGGTAAGATCAAAGCACGGAGGAAATGACACAGGCTCTCAACTCTAGTGCCCCCCGCCCCCCATTGATGGTTCCAGAGAGGTGGGACCAGGAACCAGAGTGCTGGCACAGGTGTCCTCTCTGCTCCCCACAGGTGCTGCTGCAGAGGTGGGAGCCCGCTGCCCTGGGGTGCTCTGGCAACATCAAACAGGAGGGCAAGGACCTCTACCCTCCCCTTGAGTGGGAGCAGGATTGGCACCTCAGGAAAGACAGCTGTCTTGGCACCAAGAGAGAATCCTGGGCCTCCAGGCAGAGGCAGGCTGGGCTTGTGCATTAAGAAGACCACCAGTAGACAGTTGAGGAGAAAGGACTCGCCTTGTTTCTGGACCCAATGAACGTTTCTACAGAGATCCCCATCGTTCTCAGCAGATTTCTAGCCAGGAAGGAAGGCTGTGGGCTCCAGCCTGCTCCGCTGAGTGAGAGAGAGCAGACATAGACAGAGCAGGGGCCCCGCTTTCCCCAAGGACTAGTCGGTTGAGGGTCCCTTCGGGGCTTGCTGCCCCCTGTGAGCTGCCAGGCGGACCAAGGCCCAGCCCCGGCCTCCTCCCCGGCCACCTGGCTGATGGGGCAGCTGGTGGTGGTTAGGAAAAGCTCTGTGCTGCTTAATCTCACCCGGGCAGTTGCCCTTGGAAATGTTCTCCTATTCTGTTACAAATGCTGTACTCGATGAAAGAGTACTGTACTCTCCCGTTACAATGGTGAGAAGCCCAGGTCCCTCCAGTTTCAGCTGTGAGAAGTCCAAGTCCCTCCTGCTCTGTGACACACTGAAGATGACTCCCTTCTCTTCAGACCCCGAGAAATTGGCCCCCACCCATTTCAGGAGGTGCTAAAAATTCACAGATGGACAGATCTTCTGTACAGCGCGCCTAGCCCTCTCCTATGAATACTTTCACCCTGACTTTCACTGCTGATACTGCCCTTGGTGTCAGCCTGCCTACTTGCGGATGTTGGAATAAAACTTGGTTCCCTCCATTCTTGCCCAGCCTGGTTCTTCTCGGCCTTCAACCTAACAGTGCTGCGTCTGCCCCCAGAGAAAAATACTAACGTCACCAAGGACAGAATGGTGCTGGGTCCCCCCAAAAGCAGGTTCTCTGATGCCTCAAGAGGAGGGAGAGCCAGGATGGTAGTGGAGTGGGGGGCGGGGGGGAGGTGAATAAGCCAGCCTGTGATATCAAGGGCAAAAGAGTCCTGCAGATGCTCTCCAATCTCAGCTGCTTCCTTAATTGTGTCATAGTGCTCAGCCCTCCCAAACTGGAATTCCAGATGTCACCTTCCACCCCAATGCAGCAGCCATCAAATCAGGCCAAGTGCCTCCCCATGCCCCCCCGGGTCGTGACCGGACCCTTGGCCTGCAGGCTCAGCCCTTCCAATTCATTCCATGCACCCCGGCACCGCTTGGCATTCGCTACTTCCTGGCTCACGCCGCCCCCGACGGCTTCCCATTGCCCACAAGTTAAAGTTCATGCTGTCTCACTTGGTGTGGAGGACCAGACCCCTCCCTAGCCCCTAGGCCTGCTGCCCTGAGACTTCCGTCCACCTGCTGTTCCCTGACCAGAAGTTTCTGCAATTGTTTCGGAGCGTCTTACACACATTCCTGCTTCCTCTTCCCTATTCTGGAATGTTCTCCCCATTGTGAGAATCAGATTTCACTCAGATTCCAACTTCACCCCCGCCCCCCTTCTCTTCTGGGGCGCTCTCTCCCCAGGACGCAGGCCGACGAGTGCCCTACCCGGCATTCTCCACGGCTCTTACAGACAGGCCCGCCTCCTCCCGCTGCCTTGAATGCTAGCCTGTATGTGTCCATCGTTCTCTCCCAAAACCCTGTAAATTCCTTGTGGACACGGACTGTGCTTACTGATCTCGTGATGCCTCTGCGTTGGAGCAAAGGGCCTGAGGCTGCACCCGTGGGTTTCAGTCTCCCAGGACCCCTAGGAACAAGCCCTGGGGAGCCGTAACATTTAGAGGGAAGGCCAGCTGTGCGCCAGACACGAGGCTCCCATTTGGACTTGGGTTCAGAGGAAGTGGTCAGGGAGACGAAGATAGAGGGGGAAATTAGGGAGCGGAGTGGGGTCCCCTTGTATTCTGAGAGTGAAGGGGAGCTCCATCCCCATCAAGGGGGGGCGCACTGGCATTGCCCAGGGCTGGAGTGGCCTGAGCAGAAATTGCTGTCCCTGTGCAGAGGGTTCATGGCACCGACCCCCGCTTCTAGGACACACTGAGTGACCAGATTGCCGGGCTGCCGGTCGGCAGGGAAGCAGGTGGGGATGAACACAGCCAGTGCCATCCAGGTAAGTCAAGAGAACAGCAAGCCAATGCTCGAAGAAGCTTTACCATCCAAAGGGGGAGCGGAGCAACAACTGTGCGGGTGGTTGTCAGAGCGTCTGGCGTCGTTGGGTAGGGGTCGCCGGGCCCCTTGTCCTCTCCGCTTCTGCTCAGCCGGGTGGTGGGGGTGAGGCGGGAGGGCCAGAGGACCGCAGGCTCCCTCTGTCAAAGCTAAACGACGCCGTCGATTGAATCCCAGGGTCTCATCCTTCTTAAGCTAGAACTTAATGACATCTGACATGTCCCCCGGACCCCAGCCACATGGGATATGAGAGACTGCCCACCCTCTGCCAGCTGCTTGGGGTCGGGGACAGTTCCTGCTGTGGAAAAGGTTTTCTGAGTGATAAAAGGGGATGTGGGATATGAAAGATGGGTCCTCTGTCCAGCAGGGGGAAGATGGGCAGAGGCTACTGCCCACAGCTTCTCGGGCCGCGATGGCAATCAGACCTGGTTCTGGGGTCAGGGGCAGTGCCAGCCTCCCCGAGGAGCAGGGCCTGGCCTTCCCTTCCTCCTTTACGCCCCTGATTCCCCTGCCCAGTCCTTTCCCGCCCTGTGCTCAGCCCACATCCACCCCCACAATCCTGCAAATGACCCCCAAGAGACAAGAGTTGGGTGGTGAGGATGGGATCGAAGGCAGAGAAGACAGCCATGGAGAGGGATGGGGACCCCTGCCCACCTGCCCTGCACGAGACCTCGCTGGGGGCAAAGTCCCCTGCACAGCAGAGCTGGACTCCTAAAAGTCTCCGAAGAGAGAGGCCTCTTGGATCAATTTAGAGCTGGGCCGCAGAGTTCGAGAGCAAATAAAACCCCTTACTCATCTCCCACGGAGGTGTTTTTTTCAGTCTGTGGTCCGCAAACCATTAGTGGGTTGTGAAATCAATTTAGTGGTTTACAGCCAGCATTGTAAAACGGGAGATGAGCCACGTGCTCTCGGGGTGCCGCTTACAAAATGGGTTAAATGCGGATTCCCCCCAGTTCTGTGGAGGTCTATTTATATGCATACCTAATACCTG
This sequence comes from Graphiurus murinus, assembly GCA_004027655.1. Taxonomy (NCBI): domain Eukaryota; kingdom Metazoa; phylum Chordata; class Mammalia; order Rodentia; family Gliridae; genus Graphiurus; species Graphiurus murinus. The sequence goes on from PVLC010000798.1 coordinate 70,834, forward strand.
TGCTATATCAGAATATCTGCGCTGGGTGGTGAGGAGAAGCTTATCAAATTTATTGTGGTTTCGTAGTTAAGAATTCTTTTCTTTTTTAAAGATTGGCTTTTGTTGAGATTCTGTCCCTTGGCCCGCCTGGCCCCGGAGGGTGTACCACCAGCCAGCCCCTGTGCATACATCGGAACTGAGGTGCAGCGTCTGTTTTGGTCTCATGGACCCAAGAGCGCTTGCGGGCCACCTCACTGGGCCCCTGGGATGTCAGGATTATTTGGGGAGGTTTCCTCTGTGACTCAGTCTATCTCTAGCTGTCTAATCCTTGCTCTGGGGCCTCATGTTAGCTTCTGAGATGTACAGACCGGAAAGAGAGAGCCCGGTGGAACTTGGAAGAACCAGGTAATGGCGAGGCAGAATGGGAGAAAAAAGAATCTGATAGCAGATGCCAGAAGCCTCTGGGGAGCGGCTGACGGTGAGATCTGGGGGTGGGCAGGGAGGGTACCTGCCTGTGGGAAAGTATGAAACCCCAAGATGTCCTGGAAGAACTGCAAGTGTCAGGGGTGGGGACCCACTTCCTGGCAGATCGAACGCAAAGTGCCCAAGCGGAAGGCCACTTAGAAAACTCAAGGGGCTGGGGACTAGACTGGGGAGGTGGCGGGACCTGCTGGGCGACATAAGCCACCTCTGCTGTCTACAAGCTATATTCGAGAAAGAGAAAAAAGGGTGCGCCTCTCATCGTTCATTGAAATCACCGAGGTTTAGCGGATAGCTCCCAGAACGCCGCCAAGAGAGAGGAGAAAGAATGTGAACACACACAGTGCTCCAGTGTGGTGTCCACTGGTGGCAGTGTCTGGCTTGGGTGACACTGTTTGGGGGCATTTCTGAGTCAGGATGGGAGAGATGCACATTTTCTAACTAAGGAATAAAATTATAAATGATACTACACTGTTTTGAATGTACTCGGGTTTAAGTCGGGGCGGGCAACTTCAGGAGCAAAGATTTCAGAATTATTTGTGCTGGTTAATCATTGTGGACACCAAGAAGAGGGCCGTTCAAAGGTGTCTGTTCCCCGCTGCCTGCCATGGCATAGGCAGCGATGGAGAAATCATGGAAACTGGGACTCTGGTGTTAAGAAGCAGCTCTGGCTTTTGGGGCTGAGATCATGCATTTATTGTTCTCTTTCTTTCAAAATCCCCTTTTACTTCCCCACTGATCACTGAATCATCTCTTTCCCTCCCTCCTCTTCTTTCATTCCCTCATATCCTTCCCTCCCCTTTTCTTTCCAGGGCCACCCATCTCCCTGGCATTCACTCTGTCACCAAGAGGGAAGAAATTTAACTGGACAGAGGTGTGGGTGTCGGGTCTGGACTTCCGAGACTTGAACTGCAGTCTCCTCTCCTTCAGGAGTAACAAGAAATGACCCGGCTCAGGGAGTCCTCACTGAGCTTCTGTGACACAGCGGAGGCTCTTTATTGTGGTCCCAGCAGTGACCACACTTTACAGAACACCCTCCCCCTTCACTGGTTAGCCCTGTGCCTAGGTGAGGGAATCCGGGAAGGATGGGGACCCAAGCTTTTGGCTTCCAGAAATGTGCTTTTCATATCTGGAGAAGCGCAGGAACAGAGACACGAGGTAGAGGTCAGCAGTGGCTGGGATAAGACCATCTGAGACGGAATTTCACTGTTACTGCTGCTTCAAAACGGGTGCGTTTTGCAGGTTATACTGCCATGCATGTGTCAGGGAGATTCAAGTTAAGGTCTCTGGAAGCAACATCCTTCTGGATGACCTCAACTTTCAGTGCAGACTTAAGACAACTTGTGGGCAAATCTGAGAAGGCTGGGATTGTTTGGCTGGAGAAATCACTGACTCCCCAAACCCATGTCGGTAACAGAAATGGCTTTTGTAAACATTTGTATAAAAATCTGAGACAAACACGCCTGCTGCCATCTCTCATTCTTGTCTCTGGTAGTAAGGACTGAAGGCCTCTTCCACCATGATTCCCAGTTTTAATGCTTTCTGTTTGCGGCTCTCAAATTCTGCAAGGAGGTACCCCACGGTGCTACAGGAAACTCACTGGAGTGCCACAGATCATTGTAAAATTTCCACAGTGGCATCTGTTAGACACCATGCTACTAAGTCATATGGACCTAAGTGCCTAGTAAGGAAACTACCAGCTATTTCTTTTGGGGTCGGGACACGCCAAGCCTTCCTGGGATGCTGAGGGCATCTCCAACAGAGAACATTCAGGAAGCTCTTTTGGGTTTAGCATATTGTCAGCATGTAAGTGACTGGATAGACACACGGCCACACACCTGCACACAGACATCTCTTTACACACCCTCTTCCCAGTCTTGTGGGCCAGCTTCTTCGAACCTGCTGCTAATTCGTTACTGTCGCAGATTCAGCAGAAACTTGATCTCTGTTTGCAGAATTCACTGGTACCCAGCCACCAGAGGCAGCACTGAACCCTGCCCACTGAGGTAAGAAATGGCTGGTTAGCGCAAAAGTTGAGTTTTCAGCACTTAACAGGCCCCCAAACCCACACATAAGTGGCGGAATTTGCCTCTGGGGCCACTGGGTAATGGCTGTCCTGGCATCTCCCTGCCTGTCCTTGCCTCTTCTTCCCTGCAGGCTCCCGGCTCTGATCTCTGCTTACCCTTCCCTCCCGTCAGCCTTCTCCCAAAGTCCAAGTTGTGTTTCTCCCAGGACTATGGGTTCTACTGTCCTGGGGGCTTCGCTGCCTGACAGTTGCCTCCAACTGCCATTGGAACTTTGTCTTCTTAAAATTCTCAGCGGTTGGTGCCCTGGCTCTGCAGCCAAGGAGACTCTCAGGCTCTGAGGACAGGGGTCCAGACCTTTCTGTAGGACACAACAGCTGGGACGCTGGGAATACCCAGCCAACTTAATAACTTAATTTGTAAAGTTTGAGGACAGTCAGGGCTGCCTGTGGGTTCCCTGGTCACAGTCTTATCACTTTCTAGGGGGCTTTTCCTGTCTTAGTTGAAAAAAAAAACTCCAAGTGGGAGCCTTCCTGGGCACAGCCAGGGAGGTCCTCGGCTGGGGGACTTTGGCACTTCGTGCGGACTTTCTCCTGCCCCCTGGTCCTGCCCATTCTTTGCCATGGCTCATGTCCTTCCAGGAGGGGCGCAAGGCTGGATCAAGCCCGATCTTGGTGCTGGATTTAATAAACTTTTCCTCCACACACGGCCCTGCTTCTGGGGGCTTCCGGTCTCTGTGTGCAAGGAGGCAGGGGTGGGGCTGGCAGGACGGTCTGGAAAAGAGGCTGCCCCTGCTTTTGGCTTCTCCACCTCCCCTGTATGTTTCCATCTATCCTGTATCAAAACCAGAGATGGTGTTTAAGAGACAGGGGCCCTGCTTTTTAAAAAACGCACACAAAAATATAGTGGCTAGGTAGGCTTTCATTTGGAGATCAAATCTGGAAATGAGGTTTAAATCCCCTATGTTTGGTCTGAGCACCTTCGGAGGGAGTTTCCTGCCAGAGGATGACCTCTCCTAGTGGACCAAATGCCTTGAAGACTACTTTGTGCCCCTGGGAAGGAAGCAGAGCCCGGCCTGCTCCCCTTGCTGGGTTGGGCTGACCCACAGGTGTAGGGACAGAGGGGAGCAGTCAGGGACCCCCACTGGGCTCCCCAGGTCCTCAGTTATCAGCAGGAGCAGAGGAACCTCCATAAACAGTTTCTGCTCAGGCCTGCAGCCTCCTAAGTAGCTCCACCAGCTGAGACAGCCTCCACTGGCTGCCTTCTTGGACGCAACAGTCACTGGTTCAGTTCATCAAGTGCCTGCATTGACCCGGCCTTGGGCTAAGAGCACAGATTACAGTGACTAGCTGTTTGCAATGGCTGTCCCAGGGAGGTTGCCAGGTGATTTTGGAAGAAAAGCTCCGAGTGCATTAGTCAGTTCAGTGTAATTAAGTGAGCGCCCTGCTGTGAACACGGCAGGAAACCACACCAGAGGAGGGCTGTCCACCCATCCAGGGCTCAAGTGCTCCAAAGCAGGGATGCCTGAGCTGAATCTGGATGCAGAAAGGACTTTGCCAGGCCAGGGGTGGGTGGCAAGAGCCCTCCAGGGCTGGCAAAGGTACAAAGGTATGACCTAGCCAGGGTGGGGGGAATCACATCGAGGAGGGGGGGTAATTGCAGAGGGGATGAGGGGGCAGCGGAGGAGGGGCTGGCTCACCCTGGATATTATCCTGTAGACTCTGGTGAGCGGCTGGGCATTCTGGATGGATTTGGCTGGCCTGGGTTTGCAGGGGACAGATCTAAGTGAGGTCAAGATCAGGGGGCAAGACAGGAGGTGCCCTGCTGTGGCCCAGGCAGGATTCAGAAGCCTCAATAAGAGGAGGGGGAGGGAGTGGAGGGGAGAGGAGGAAATAGCTGAATCTTTGTGCAGGTGGGCCTGGAGGGGGCGGGGATGCATCAACTAAGAAAGGAGCCAGAGTCAGGAGGTAAGGGCCAGAATGACACACGCCTCTCTTGTGGCCTCGGGGACATGGGTGTGGAGGGTATGGGTTCTCAGCTTCTGGCCAGGCTGGGCTGTTGGACATTGGCATTCACCAAGTCGGAAGGGTTGATGTTTCCTAGAGTGCTTAGGGTGACACCAGACACATAACAGGCGCTAAAGCAATATGGAGCCCGCTGAGCACCGGGGCAGCACAGAGGCGGGCAAGAGGAGACGGAAGCACTGGTGGATTGGCAGGGGTGGGGTGGGTACTGGGCCCAGCTTTGGGCAAGCAGGAGGTGGGAGAGGAATTAGGAATTCAGACTTTAGCAGATGGAGGAGATAGTTGTTTTTGTTTTTGTCTTTGTTTTGTTTTGTTTTTAGTTGGATATGGTGGGGGATCAGAAAGTCCAAGACAGTCTCTCTATTCCTTCTAGAAATTTACCCAAGACAGGAAGGAAAGAAAGGACAAAGCAAAGGACTCGTGGTTGGAGTGCTTTTTAAGAACGAAAAAGAACATTTATTGACCCCCTCCTCCCTGACCAATGCTGTATGTTCCTTGTAGAAAAGTTAGAAAAATGTAAGAGGAAGAGAAAAATCACCTGTAAAATTTCATCCATTACAAAATACTGTTAAACACTAAATAATCTCCGCCCAGACCTTTTTGTTGCTTTTTTTTTTTTTTTAAAGTAGGGATGGTATCACTCACTACATAGTTCTGCAATGGCTCTCTCTCTTTTTTTTTTTAACTTTATAATTCTTGTTCATTTCTCTATTTTTCTTTCAAAACATTCCTTAAAACTTTTACCTCTCTAGGAGGGAGGGTGAGGGAGTGGGATGGGAATTGGGGAAGGGTTAAATGAGAAATGTGTGCATGTATGCCTTTACCAGCTTGTACCTAACAAAGATGTATGATTACAATGCACCAATTAAAAAAATAAAAAAATCCATCTACTAAAAAAATAAGCAAAAAAACCCTTTTATCTATCTCTCTAATACGTAAGATTCAAATGGTTCACAATGCAACAGGTGCACATGGACATTTTGTGAGAAGCCACCCTGTTAGTGGCTGCTTCTGAGCCACTCAGATCTTCCCCTTGCTGAAGGCAACTGAGACAGAAACCCAGCACGGACCAGATTTAATGGTTAGATATCCATCGCTCGAGTGTTCCGGAATTTACCCAAATGATTTCCCACCATGGATGCTTATAGGCGCCATTTTGGTTTCACCTTGAGATTCTTCATGAGGTGACCATGAACGTCCTGGCTAAATCTTGGCACAAATACCTTACTTTCTTAGAACGAATTTCTAGAAGCAGAATTTCTGGGGCAGAAGTTAGGACAAATTAAAAAAAAATCGGGTTTCATCTCTTAAGAAAATCTGTTTTAACTGACGCCCCAAGAACAACATGTGCTGGTGTTACGGTCCCACCATGAGACCCTCTAGCCGTGTTAGGAAAACTCATTTCTCAGCCAGTGCCAGCCTCACTGGGGAGGGAGGTGCCAGCTCACCATGAGTTGCGCTTTAGATGATGCCTGGGGCACCTTGGGGGAAATAGCAGGCCAGGCGGTGGCTCCGGGGATGGAGGGGGGAGCTCGGAGCTCCCGGGGAAGAGATGACTGAGTCCAGTGAGCACAAAGCCAGGGGTCCACAGGGTCCTGCTTCATTTTCAGAATTTACAAAGGGAAGGAGAGGGGTCCCCGGGGCCAGGAGAAGCATGAGGGGCTTAAAAGAATTGGAGCCCAAAGCGAGGTCCAGCAGCCCTTCACAAGCAGGCTGGGGTATTGTTCGTTGGCTTTTACCCTTGGAAGTGACCATGCTGGTAGATCCTCTTCTGGCAGCTCCTGGGGGTGCTGAGAAGAGGGTGGTGATGGGGGTGGTGGTGATGGCGATTACTCTTGGGTGAGCAAAATCCACCTCTCTGAGCTTTGCCCCCCTCCCCGGGCTCTGGGTGAGGCAGGCGGGGTAGGGCTGTAGGGCTTCGGGAACCCGGAGTCCGCGTCCAGAAAGGAGGCTGGGGCTGCTCCCCTGCGCCCAGCTGAGAAGGAGCTGGGGACTGAGGTGCACCGGGGAAGTCTCTTTTGCTCTCTTATTCCAGATCCGGCCAGCTGGACACTAGACAGCGATCCTGACGTTGGCAGGGGTAGGGTTCTCCCTTTGCTCTTGCATTCCCTTTGGGGTACTCTAAAAATTCCCTGCTTCCATCTAGGTGGGGCTCAGCGGGGAGCCCCTTTGGGCTTTTCGTCACCACTGAAGACACTGGGCTAGTCTGTGAACCGATTAGAGTCTCTTCCCAGAATGTGGAACAAAAACGGGGAAGTAGCCAGGATAAACCTGGGTTTTGTGATGTGCAGTTCCGAATCCAAGTCTGGGAGGCCAAATGCAGCCAGGACCATATACACTTCCTTGAAATTTACGGCCCTACAGGGCAGGGCTCAGAGTGAGTTGGGAGCCAATGCTCTCTGTGAATTTGGAGTTCTTCTCCAGTTGTGAATTCCCATGGACTGTTCTTTTCCAATATTGGTTTTTCTTTTTTCCCTCAGAACCGAACTCTTTGTTTCCGGTATCATTTCCAGAGGCTGCTCTTCAGTCAGCTCCCCTTTTGGTCTCTTTTAGTGTGCGTCCCAGGGTGGCCGCCAAAGGTTACTCCAAACCGAGTGACTCAAAACAACAGAAATTTATTCTCTCCCAGTTCTGGAAACCAGAAGTCCAAAATGGAGGTGCTGGTGGAGCTGGCCGGGCCCCCGGCTCCCTCCCGGCTTGCGGTGGTGGCCAGCGGTCCTTGGTGCCCCTTGGCTTGCGGGAGCACTGCTCCGCCGCCTGTCTGCGCCTCTGCAATCACGTGGCATTCTCCTCTCTTTGTGTGTCTTTGTGTGTCCTCAGCTCTTCTTCTGAGGACGTCAGTCATGGGCTATAGGACCCTCCCTCATCTAGGATGACCTCATCTTGGGCTAATTACATCGGCAAAGGCCGGGTTTTCAAGGAAGGTCATGTTCTGGGGTTCTGTGTGAACATGGATTTTGGCGGCAGGGGGAGGGGGGAAATGCCATTCAACCCGCTAACGTCTCTGCCTTCAGACCCTGCTACCACCCACCCACCCACCCATCCATCCATCCCGTGAATCCTGCTGGAGGCATTTTTCTCAAACCTTGCCCCGGTCGCTTTGATGACTCCCCACTGCCAACAGAAAAAAGTCCTATCTCTTTAGCTCAGCTTTGGGATGCGCACCGGAGACTGGTCCCCATGACGACGTGTTTTACACCCCGTGTCTCCGCTCTGCTGCACGCACGCCTTCTAGTGGCGTTGGAAAGTCTGCCACGGTGGTGAACTTGTCAGCACTCTGTCGCCTGCCTCCACCCCCTGTCTGCTGCTTAGAAGCTTTCCTCAAACACCCATGTCATACAGTGTCTTTCCTTCCTCGGGGAAACATGAGCAGCCAGCCCGGGTTGTAGCCGGACCCTACCTCATAACTCTGCCCCACCCCTTCGTCTTGAGCGATGCCACCCGCCATTAGGATTTACGTTTTACCCAAGGATGAGCCCACGTGCCATCCTTTTCGGGATCCTTGGATTTGGCAATGGCGTCTTGAATCATGTGGCTGCATGGTCATTGCTTGCGACTGCCGCGGCCGGTGTGAGCGCCTTGGGGGCCCGCCTTAGACCTCAGGGGTGCAGGGCATGCACTGAATTTGCCTGCCTGCCCACAGCCCCAGGATGCCTAAGGCAAATGCAGAACCCTGTGCTGACAGGAAATGAGGGTAAAGGAGAGAGGGTCATTGCTACTTTGAGAGGCTAGGGCAGGGGGGCGGGGAGGGTCTTTCAAAGAAAGACAGGGCTGCTGGAGAAGCACGTCTTCCAGGCTGGATGCTCAGCAGGAAAAGTATCCCAGGACAAGCACTGTCCTCACCCCTCGGTGGACGGTTGGGGAGCAACATGGTCAGCAAGAGATGGGGACCAGGAGGGAGGTAAAAGAGGAGATGCATAGAACAATGGACAGAAAGATACCAACACCATTCCTCATCAGCTCTGACTGATGCTCTGAGAAGGCGAAAACTAGCACGTTTTTATTCCCATGGTGGTTGTCAGTGTCTTTTGCTGGTCCCTCCTATGTGGCGGTGATTTGAAAGCTCTTTGAAACCATAGGGCTTTTCCTTGCTGGGTCTTAGTGATACTCCTTTTTTTTTTTTTTTTTTTTTTTTTGTGAGCTCAGGTTAAAGCAAGCACCCAGGAGAGACTGCCTACCTCCAGCTCTGTTCACAGGCAGCACAGCTTGTAACTGTAGCTCCAGTCTTGTCAATTTGATGCATAACTCTATATGCAAGTTCCACCTGGCTAGATTCAGAAAACATGTAGCCTCACTTTCAAAACGGGCCACCCTCGACCTCATTAAAAGTCATGTTTTCTTAGATATTCTGTCTAAAGGTATCCCAGATTGCTTCCTGACATATTGCCAGTCGGGTTCTTTTGGCAGTCACGATTCAACACGAGAGGAGGAATTTAGTCAAATTTCTTTTGTCACTAAGTCTTCCAGTCCCTGATGGCAATTCTGTTCAAGTTTTTTTTTTTTTTTTTAAAGAACAACTTGAGTTTGAATTTGTCTTATCAGTCTGTGTAAAGAGTACATGTGAGTTTGAAATAATAGCTCTGAGGATCAGGAAGGGGAGAGGGGACCTCAGGCAAAGGATACCTTGTTCATGATTCTACTCTTGAGCAGTGATTTTTCTGTTACTAGAACTTTCCATTCTCCAACAAAAGACAAGTACAAACAACGTGCAACACAAAGTAGAACATGAAAAGATCTTGCCTGGGCTTAGGATCCCGGCTGCGACTCAGAATTACTTATTAGACTGAAAAATGCTGTGCCCCGGCCAGTCCCACGGGGGAGTCTGACTCCACGGCCCCCGCGTCAGGAGGCGGAAGCTCTAGGCGCTGGTGAACATCCCTCTCCTTGCCGTTTTCTGTCTCTGTAGAGAGGCTGGGTTGGTCCAACTCCAGTCTACCTTTGGAAGCATCCAGGGGTCTAGTATTTGCTTCTGTGTTTCTTTTTCCAAGTAGACAGTGAATTCCTTGAGGGGAAGAAGGATATCCACATTTGGCTGTGAGGCTGCTCAGCCACTGGCACATAAAAACACTGTGAAAAAAACAATTTTTTTTTTTTATATAGTCAGGACCTCTGTAAATATGGGAAATTATATTCCTGTTTTTCGGAGTGTGCAAATACCAGATATGAGGTTGTACTAGGATCGGGGTTCTGACCTCACAGCTGTGATGAAGTGGGGTGGGGGGTGGGGGAGCTCCATGACTTAAAGGCAGAAGAGTTGTTCTGGTGAGAAGAGTGAGGCCGACAGGAAACGGATGGTGTGGATGCCGGGGTGGAGGGTGAATTAGTGCCTGGTGGCTGCTGTAACACCGGAGCACAAGGCAGACAGGCTGAAGCAGCACCAATTTATCATCTTACAGTTTTGGAGGTCAGAGGTTGGAGACGCACCTCCCTGGCCTGAGCATGGGCAAGGCTGTGCTCCTTCAGGAGGCTCTGAAGGAGAATCGTTCAGTCCAATCTGCCCCTGATTCTGACATCTGCCTCTGTCTCTCTTCTAAGGGCCCCTGTGTTTGTAAACGGGCTCACCCTGGGCAACTCAGGATAAATCTCCGTGTCTCAGAGTTAACTGATTAGCAACCTAAATTCCGCCTGCCACTTTAATTCCCTCTTGCTACATAACATAGTGTCTTCACAGGTTCTGGGTCTGGGGAGCAGGACACTAATATATTTAGGGGCTCATGAACCTGCCTACCGCAGCGGGGCCCTTGGACATTCTGTACTCAATACTCGAGCTCGGAGAGTTTATGTGAATTCCAATTGTTTCCTCCACGGGAGGGAAAGTCTCCTCTATGTCTGGGGCGGCTGGAGGATATCCAAGGTGGTGAGGGTGAGCACTCCCACCCACGTTCAGCCTGAAGGGACGGTGGCTCCTGCCTAGGGTCGGGGGATGGATTGGATCCATCCATGAGAAGCAGAAGCTTTTAGAGATGCAGCCGCCGAGTGCTTCGTCGATGCTGAGCTCCGTGGTCAAGAACCCCGAGAGACTGAAATCCTGGAATTTCTTCCTTAAGAAGCCTATGAAGAGGAGCCCAAGAGTGAGCCCCAACTCTTGGTTTACAGCTGATGGCGATATTTGCTGCCTTAGGCAGCTACTGTGGGTTTCACAGTCTGTATACCCGGTTGAACGAGGGTTGGGCCTCTGCAGAAAAGAGAGTTTCAGAGAGTTGCTGGGTTTCCATGGAGGAGATGCAGGTGATTCCGGTATAGAGCGCAAATGCAAGGCAGATGGTGGTCCGGGGGCGCCACCAGAGGTCTCCCTTCATGGTCAGGGGCAGAGGAGAAGACACTGCCGGAGCACTTACTGCCCGAGACCTTCGCTCGGAAAGAGCCAGCCATGAGCTGGGGGTACTGATGCCCCGCGATGGGGGTCAGGCCTCCTTCACACAGTCACCTGACTCTAAGACACTTCATTTCCTGCGGCCGCTCAGCCTTTTGTCCTCTACACTGCACCCGGGGCCGGAAGCCTGGCCGGGGACGTGAGGATCCAGGACCTTCTTGTTTGGGAAGCGAATTCCTCAGAACTCTGAGTTGAATCCAGTCTTGTGACAGGGAAACAGCATTGAGGAGAGACAGTTGGGACCACCGAGGAAGGCAGCCCCGACCCCTGCAGGAGCATCACGAGGGCCCACCCTGCATTGCTGAGTCACGGAAAAGCCATCTCAGCATAGTACTACAGAGTTCCCCTTCATCCTCAGCAGCCAGCGTGTGAAAGAGTGAACCCCGGCCCCACGTGCTGAGCAACACAAAGCGAAGCAAGGTGTCTGCCACTCGGGTGAGAGCCCACGTCGGAAGGCTGAGGGCCTGGGGAACTGGGCAGCACCAAGGGGGAGCGAGTCTTGGTGCAGTATTCCCAGATGAAGCTGATGTTCTCTGGGAGAGGCAGCGCTTAAAGGGCAATGGGACCTTTGTAGAAAGGCATGTAGGGATATACTTGGAAAGAACATGCTGCAATAGTCTGGGGTTCTAGTGGGAGTGGAGGATTGCCTTTGGTGGCTGCGGTGGGCATGCAGGAGTGAGATGGAGGGTCGGGCAGCAGGATGGCTGGGAAAGAGGAGGAAGCCTAGGCCGCTGAGTTTCAGAGGAGGAAGAGGAGGAGTCCAAATATCAAGGGAGAATGGGGGGTCTGACCACCCGCCTGAGGGACATTTCTTTTGTGCGAGAGGTCGTTCCCAGGGCTATTGAATGAACTGTGAAGGTGGTGAAGCTCCTCCCATAGTGATGCTAAAATTCTGCTGGTCCCGGGCAGGAGGAGAGAGGCCCAAAGTCCTTTGTGTGAGTCCACAGCTGCCGAGTAAAGGCGGGGCACCTCCTCTCTCAGGCACAGCAAGTCCAGAAGCTCAGCAGCTGCCATCCCCGGGGGCCTGCAGCTCTTCCCTGCCATGGCCCTCCCTGCTACAGGTGGCGATAGTGAGGCTGCAAGAGACGCCGCCGCCGGCTAGCCGGAGTGGAGAGAAGGGCCATTAAGGGAGTAAAGACTGCAGGACTGAAAGTGAGCCCTCTGAATGTTTCTCTCTCTCTCTCTCTCTCTCTCTGACTGGGTGGAAGCTGCCAGGCACCTCTCTGGGTTCTGGGCTCTCATGCCAGGAGTTTTCCTGGGTTGGTGTTTTAGTCGGCTTTTCATCACTGTGACCACAATAACTTGACAAGCGCAGCTTAGAGGAGGAAAGGTTTATTTGGCTCACAATTTTAGGGGTTCAGCAGTTCATGGCTGGCCGGCTCGAAGGCAGTGGCAAGGCATGGCGGAGGGACACGCCTCTCAGATTATGGCTTCTGGAAGCAGAGAGCGCGGGAGTAAGGGACCAGGGACACAGGTAGTCTCCAAGGCCGTGCCCCCAGTCATACCCCTCCTCTGAACCATGCCGCCTCAGGGCCAGGCTCCCCACACAGGAGCCTAAACCGTAACAGTTGGGAAGGCTGCAAATTGAGATGTTGTTTTTTTGTTTGTTTTTGTTAGTGATTTGGCATTCAGCCAGATGATGGCTCACTTTCCTTCTCTTGGGGCTCCTGAGATGTACAGACTGGATTAAGAAAACCTAGCAGAAAGGGAAGGAGAAGCCAGACCAGACTAAGAAAACGGAGGGAGAAGCAAGCGGTAAGGACCTTGGGTCTGAACACAGGGCTGGGGGAGCAGCCGCTAAGACCCTTGACCTGGTGGTGGGTGAGACAGGAAGCGTGCAGGGAGCCCATCCAGGAAAGCTGTGGGGTTCTGGGGCGTGGGGATGGCGCCACCCTGAAGGACTTGATGGGCTTATCTACACTGGGCCCGATTTTCGTGTTTCTCAGAGAGATCCTGGTGTCTTCTTTGGGTTATTGCAGAGGGAACAGGCTGGATTTTGAGCATACAAAGTCCTGAAGAGTCTGGGGCAAGGGCAACCCCTGCAGAAGACACAGCCAGGCATTTCTGGGGCCTGGAGAGGCCCGGCGGAAAAACCCCAGAGCTCAGCATTGTGTTACCAAGTTTCTTCTGGTTTGCCGGAAGCCTAGAGCTTAGGAGAAATTGAGTCCATTTGTCTTAGTTGGCTCCAGCTGCCGTCGAAAATGCTACCGACTGGGTAGCTTGTTAACTATGAGAAATTTACTTCTGATGGTCCTGGGGGCTGGACGTTTGGGGTGGGGGGCCAGTGTGGTTGGGCTCTGGTGAGAGTCCACTTCTGGACCGCACACTGCCGACCTCCCATCGCCACCTCCTGGGGCAGGAAGAGAGTGCGGTGCGGGCGCAGCCTGTGGTCCCTTTTTTTATTATTTATTTATTTATTTATTTATTTATTTATTGTGGTACTGGGGATTGAACCCAGGGGCATTCTACCTCCGAGCTACACCCCCAGCCCTATTTTTTATTCTTTATTTGGAAACATGGTCTTACTAAGTTGCGGAGGGCCTTACTAAGTAGCTGAGGCTGGCCGTGAACCTGGATCCTCTGTGGTCTCAGTCTCCCAAGTACTGGGATTACAAGCGTGCACCACCACGCCCAGCTCTGCGATCCCTTTTATAAGAGCACTAAGGTCATTCGTGAGGGGTCTGCCCTCATGATCCAGTTACCTCTCAAAGGTCCCACCTCCTAATACCACCACATTGGGGGTGCAGTTGCAACGTGTGAATTTTGAGGAGACATAAACCTCCACTCCACAGCACCATTTCTAGAATTTCTGTCCTATACCATCAGTTAGATTTCTGTTTTTAACTGAGTTTGCACAGGAATTTGATAAGGATATGTTAAGACTATCATATGATTATGATTTTATTTTATTTTTTTTTAGGTACTGGGGATTGAACCCAGGTGCATTCTACTTCTGAGCTACACCCCCAGCCCAATTTTTTATTCTTTAGTTTGAAACAGGGTCTCACTAAGTTGAGGAGGGCCTCACTAAGTAGATGAGACTGGCTGCAAACCTGTGATCCTCCTGTCTCAGCCTCTGAAGTGCTGGGATTATAAGAGTGTGCCACCACACCTGGCTTCATCATTATTACTTTAAAAAAAAATTTTTTTTTGTACTGGGGATTGAACCCAGGGGGATTCTACCTCTGAGCTACACCCCCTTTTATTTGTTTACTTATTTATTTATTCATTAATTTTTGAAACAGGATCTCTCTAAGTTGCTGAGGGTCTTGCTAAGTTGCTGAGGCCGGCCTCTAACCTACAATCCTCCTGTCTTAGCCTCCTAAGTACTGGGATTGTAGTAGGCATATGCCACCACGCCCGAGTATGATCACTATTTTAAAGTTATCTCATGTATCTAGTTGACTATCCTCCTAGATGGATTTCAATATGATTTGCTAAGATCTACAATGTAGTCATCAGTACTACCTGGTCCTACATTAAACCTATGAATTGTGGGTAGTGAATGACTATAATCCCGGTATTTGGGAGGTTGAGACATGAGGATTGCAGGTTTGAGGCCACAATACTTGAGGCCTGAACAACTCAGTGAGACCTTCAGCAACTTAGCAAGACCCTGTTTTAAAATAAAAAGGTCTAGGGATATAGCTCAGAGATAGAATGTCCCTGAGTTCAATCCCCAGTACCCAAACCCCCAAACAAAGCAATAAAAACCTATGAATTTACTTAGGAAGTAAAGTTGTTGGACTTAGTTTTTTGATCGAGTGAGTGGCAGGTGTCAAAAGGGCCATGGTCTCGGACACAGACTGCAGAGGCCTGTTGCTGAGGCTGAGTCTTATTTTGCCTCTACGTGTGACCTCCGGAAAACTCCTTGGTCCCTTTAACTCTCATGTTCCTCATTTATAAAATGGAGATAAAAATATTCCGACTCATTGGGTGACCATGAAGATTGAACAAATTATTAGATGTAAAATATACAGATGGATGCTTGGCACCAATCTGTTAGCTGTGATGATCTCTTATTTCTGTTCTTAAAAAAATGTATTTCACTCATGTGAATGTTGTAATTTTTTTTTTTTTTTTTTTTAAGAACCATTCAAGCCGGGCGTGGTGGCGCACGCTTGTAAGCCTCAGCTACCTAGTGAGGCACTCTGCAACCTAGTGAGACTCGGTTTCAAAATAAAAAGAATAAGAACCATTCAGTTCTTCCTTTTCCTGTCCTGACAGCATGCCCTGGAAAGAAGATGGTTTTATGTTTGGGACAAATGATTATAGAAAGAGGCTAGGAATATAGTACATGGGAACAGAACCTTCTAGTATCATTAGTTTATGCCAAACATCAAGTCCTGTCCCCTTTACAACAGCACGGGCTCAGTAAACGCTTGATAAATAATTTCAGTACATTCACCAAATTACTTTTGGTTGTTTCTAGGTCCAGAGTCCAGGGAAATGTCGCTCAGGAGGAGCCAGCAGGGAAACTCCACACTGTCCTTCCCTCTAGTGTCCTGCTATTCTTTGAACTGGAATTAGAAAATAAAAAATAAAAATTTAAAGCTACCATGAAGTGCTTTCTATTCCTTTCAGGATATTCTTCACGTCCGCTCTGGTACTTTCCTATCTACTCTGAAAAGTGTTCAGGTGGGAAGAAGTCAGGGCGCCCATTCCAGTCAGCGGGTTGCCTTCCTAACCAGCCCTGTGGTCGACTTCAACCACAACCAGGACACTTAACTCACAGTCACAGGAATTTGAATAATAAAACATGTCAGTACCTAGCCTGGCTCCTTTCTTCTAAGCTATGGAAGAGCATGGATACAAATGTTTTGAAAAGACTGAAAAGTGGCAACTTAGCTTCCAGGACAAATAGAACTTCATGTCACAGGTTCTAAAAGTTAAATTTGCAAGGAACAAGGCATCCCCCCCTAGTGTTTTATTCCCCAGAACAAATGTTGTGTTGCATTTACACATCTTAAAGTCTTTACTGGGCAATTACCACAGTTCTAATGGGGTTGTAACAAGGAACCTCTCGTTTATTTCGAGGTTTTAATACATCTGCATCTAGCAACTCCTTTTGCATCTCACCCCGTGAGAGAGGTAGGCACACGTGATGGAGTAGGCGATCCCCAAGTGCCGACCCCCAGGTCGCAGGCTTTTGGGGACCCCCGTGCCTGGCTGCCTCAAGGCCCTGGGCACCTTAACGTGCTCCTTTGAATGGAGAGGGAGCGTGATGAGCTGTATCTCCTGAGACTTTGATGGCAGGAGGGGAGGACCTCAGGGTCTCGGTCCCAGGCTCTGCGGGAGCCCAACCTGACATAGGGCTTCCCTCCCTGAAGTCACGGCATGGGGGACGCCCAGCAGTGGTCAACCCAATTAAGTCACTCCACTGTAAAAAGCATCGGCTCCGCTTCTCCAGGGTCCTGAATGGGGTGTGGCCGGCAACTGGACAGAGGCCAAAGGAATTTGGAAGTGTATAGGGATTGGCACCCCCGCACCTCTGCCTTGAGACGGGGGAGACTGTGAGGGAGAACATGAAAAGCTCTTGTTTTAAAAGGAGACTAGAGTGGAAGTAGAAGAGATAGCCCTGCCCAACTGAGGTTAATTAACAATACACCAGGACCTTGGGGGTAATGGTGGCTGTCGCTTCCGAGTGCTGGATTATCTAGCTGGCATGAGCCAAGTATTACAACTGGGTATGGATTGCTTATCAAAAACCCCAGTATAAGCTGGGTGTGGTGGCGCATGCTTGTAATCCCAGCATTTGGGAGACTGAGACCGGAGGATCCGGGTTTGAGGCCAGCCTCAGCTACCTAGTGAGGCACTCCGCAACTTAGTGAGACCCAGTTTCAAAATAAAGAATAAAAAAATAGGGCTGGGGGTGTAGCTCGGAGGTAGAATGCCCCTGAGTTCAATCCCCAGTACTGCAACAAACAAACAAACAAACAAACAAACAAAAAACAAACAAAAAACCCCCAGTATATATGCAATACTTTCTATGGCTCAGTTTTTATCCAGGGCTTCCAATTTGTCCAATAGTAGAATTTTAATCAATTCAAGGTAATTAAGCCGACCTGGATTTCCTTTGCAGGCTTGGAACCTGTTTTCCCCTTCGTACCCCACCTCTCTTTCTCCCGAGGTTTGAGAAGACCACACGAAACACATTGGAGGCGAGGATGGGCATGGTGATGGTAGCGATTTAACCAGATCCCTTTCAAAATAAAAGAGGACTGGGGGAGGGGGGTGGCTCAGAGGAAGAGTGCCCCTGGGTTCAGCCATCCAGGACCAAAAAAAAAAAAAAAAAAAAAAAAAAAAAAAAAAAAAAAAAAAGACTTTAAAATACTCATCCACACTCATTCATGAATTTTAACTACCACCACTCTTCAGCCAGGCAGTGTCTATGAGCTATTCTTGGCTCTAGAAATTAAGATGAAATGAAAAGAGAAAGAAAGTGTCTTTAGAGAGAATTGGAAGGCCCCACCCTGCATAAAAGCAGGTTTGAAAGAGAATTCCCCTCCTGAGTGCTACTAGTCTCGGGGGTTAGTACCCTCGGATGCCAACCCCGACTCTTTCAGGGCCTGGGGGGTTCTCCCAGACACCTCTGCCTGGAGTCATCTCAGTTTCTTTATTTTATTTTTATTTTTTATTGGTGCATTGTAATCATACATCTTTGTTAGGTACAAGCTGGTAAAAGCATACATGCACACATCTCTCATTTAACCCTTCCCCAATTCCCACCCCACTCCCTCGCCCTCCCTCCTTCTCAAGTTCAGTTTAGTGATTGACTTTGATATGTTCGTGAAAGTATATTGTGTACATTAGGGTGTTCCCCTCCCCATCACCTTCAGTTAAGTCACCTTCTTTGCTCATCTAAGGTTTCTCCTTCTTTGTCTAGAGTCCCCCTTATGTCCCACTTTCTCCCTAGCTTCTACATATTAGGGAGAGCATCTGATTTTTTACTTTTTGTGACTGACTAATCTCACTTAGCATCATGTTTTCCAGAACCCTCCATTTCCCTGCAAAGGACATGATTTTGTTCTTCTTTATGGCTGAGTAAAATTCCACTGTGTACATATCCCATAGTTTTGTAATCCATTCATCTCTTGCCATCTCAGTTTCTTTCCTGAACCTGAGCGAGGCTGCAGGCCTGCTGAGCCATCTTCAGGTCCTGGGACATCATGCTTTGCGGCTGCCTTCCCCTGCAGGCTGTAGGCACGTGCCGGGGCCTCATGCGAGCTTTCCTGGGCTTCTGAGCCAGCTGCGGCTTCTGGGATGCTCTGCCAAGTCTGTCTGCCTTGCTTTCCCCCCAGCTGTGACTGTGGCCAACTTGGCAATAGCTCCCTCTCTAGGTTTCCAGGTGTGGAGGCAGGAATAGAGAAACTCATTAGGGAAGTACTCTTCCAAACCTGCTTGTGTGCAGGGCTGGGCCCTCCAATTCTCTCCAAAGGCACTGTTTTTGCATTTCATTTTAATTTCTAAAGCTGAGAATAGCTCATAGACACTGCCTGGGTGAAGAGGGATAGCAGTTACAACTCATGGATGAGTATTTTAAAGTCTTTTTTTTTTTTTTTTTGGCCCTAGAGGCTGCACCCTTCCTCTGAGCCACACATACCCTCAGTCCTATTTCATTTTTTATTTTGAAACAGGGTCTGGCTAAACTGCTGAGGCTGGCCTCTAACTTGTGATCCTCCTGTCTCAGTCCCCAGTACTGGCATTACAGATATGCACTCCCAGCCTGGTGAATATTTTAAAGTCTTGTTGGTCACTTTTTTTTCCCTATGTGTAGATTTTTTAGGAACACACACACACACACACACACACACACACACTCATGAAAGGAAGGAAGAAGTAAAACTCTTGATGGCACATATATTCATGCCATCAGCAAATAGATTGTTACATTTTCCTTTCTAGTTTGGAGGTCTTTTACTTCTTTTTCTTGTCCACTTGGCCTGCCTAGAACTTACAATGTTGGATAGAAGTGGCAAAGCAGGTGTCCTTGTCTTGACCCTCACCTGGGGGAGAGCTTTTAGTTTTACACCACTAAATCCATTAGCTGTGGATACTTCATAAATATTGGCTATCGTGCTGAGGAAGTTCTCTTTATCTCTAGTTTTTTTGAGTGTTTTTGTCCTCAAAGGGTGATTGATTTTTTTTTTTTTGGTCATTTTTTCCTATATTGACCGACATAATCATGTTTGTTTTTTTTCTTCATTATGTTAGCATCATGTACTGTGCTAACTTTTCTTTCTTTCCTTTTTTTTTGTATGTTAAACTAAGCTTGCATTTCTGGGATAAATTCCACTTGGACATGGTAGGTACTCATTTTAATGTGCTGCTGAATTCAATTTGCTATTATTTTGTTGGGGATTTTGCATCTATATTCATAAGAGCTATTGGTCTATAGTTTTCTTTTCTTCAGATGTTTTTGTCTGACTTGGGTACCAGGATAATACTGAACTCAGAAAATGAGTAGGGAAGTATTTCTTCCTCTTAAGTTTTGGGGATGATTTTGAGAAAGATCAGTGTTAATTCTTTTTATTTTAAAGTACATTTTTATTGGTGCATTGTAATCACACTTCATAATGAAGTTCAGAGTGAAAGGGACATAAGTGCACACAGCACTTGGTGAGAAATGTGTGGTTAAATTCACCAGGGAAGCCATCTGGTCCTGGGCTGTTCTTGCTGGTGGTGTTGGGAGGTTTTTGATTACTGATTTAATTTCCTTACTTATTATAGGTCTGCGCAGATTTTCTTTTCTTTTTTTTTGAGTTAGCTTAGAGAGTTTCTGTATTTCTAGGAATTTGTTCTTTTCATCTGTGCTATCTGTTTGGCATACAATTTTTCATAGTATTCTCTTATAATCTTTTACATTTACAGAAATGTAACAGGTTTTTTACAAAGTCAAAAAATGTATAAAGTTTCTACTTTCATTTCTGGGTGTATGTATGTATGTATGTATGTATGTGTTTGTGGTACTCGAGATTGAACCCCAGGAGAATTCTACCTCCTAGCTACACTCCCAGTCCTATTTTAGTTTTATTTTGAAATAGTCTTACTAGGTTGATGAGAGTCTCACTACTTGCTGAGGCTGTCCTCGAACCTACAATCCTCCTCTCAGCCTTGTAAAGTACTGGGATTACAGGTGTGTGCCACCACGCCTGGTTTCATTTCTGGTTTTACCAATTTGAATCTTCTTTTTTTTTCCCTGATTGGTCTTGCTATAGGTTTTTCAAATTTGTTGATTTTTTGAAAAAAAAAACAAAAAAACAAAAAACCAACTTTTAGTTTCTTTTTTTTTTTTTTTTTTTGCGGTACTGGGGATTGAACTCAGGGGCGTTCTACCTCCGAGCTACACCCCCAGCCCTATTTTTTTTTTTTATTTATTTTGAAACCGAGTCTCACTAAGTTGCGGAGTGCCTCACTAGGTAGCTGAGGCTGGCCACGAACCCGGATCCTCTGGTCTCAGCCTCCCGAATGCTGGGATTACAAGCGTGCGCCACCACGCCCAGCTTCAACTTTTAGTTTCATTGATTTTTTCAAATCCTCTATTTCATTTATCTTCACTTTAATTTTGTTTTTCATTCTGCTAGTTTTAGGTGTAGCAGCTCTTCTTTTTCTCATTCCCGAAGGTGTAAAGGTAGGTTACCGATTTGAGATAGTTTTTAATGCGGGCCTCTAGAGTTATAAATTTCCCTCCGAGAACTGTCTTCACTTCATCCCATAAGTTTTGGCATCTTATGCTTTCATTTTTTTGCTGGTCTCAAACTGTTTTCTAAATGCCATTGTGATTTCTTCTTTGACTCATTATTGTTTGAGTGGGTTAATTTCTGCATTTTTCTCAGTTTTTCAGCTTTCTTCCTATTATTGATTTCTACTTTCATTTCATTGTTGTCAGAGAAGATAGTAGGGTAATTCCACTTCTTTAGAATTTATGAAGACTTGCTTTATGGCTTGTCATATGGCCTATCCTTGAGGCTGTTTCAGGCGCACTTGAGAAGAGTTTAACACTGTTGCTGTGTGGAATATTGTGTGCATGTCTGTTAGGTCTCGTTGGCTTATGGTGTTTTTCAAGTCCTCTATTTCTTACTGACCTTCCATCTAGATGTTATATTCATTACTTAAATTACATAGGGAGCCAAAGGCTCCATCTGCATGTTTCCTCATCAATTCTGCCACTTTCCCATTCATGTGTTTTGGGACACTGTTGTGGGTACATTTATGATTGTCAGAGCTTCTTAGTGAACAGTCTTTTATCATTATAAAATGTCCTTCCTTATCTCTACCCAAAATTTTTGTCTTAAAATTGATCTCAGATTGACATGGCCACTTCAGTTCTCTTTTAGTTGCTATTTGTATGGATCATTTTTTTTTTTTCCTTTGTTTTTTTCCTTTCAACTTCTTTGTGTCTTTGAAGCCAAAAAGATTCTCTTGTAGACAGCATATAGTTGAATAATTTAAAAAATTAATTCTGCCAAATCCTGTGTTTTACTTAAAGAGACAGAGTTTTTCACAGAAACAGAACACTGTGTGTGTGTGTGTGTGTGTGTGTGTGTGTGTGTGTGTGTGTGTGTGTGTGTTTAAATATAATTATCTTAATGGATTGGCTCATTCATTAGTGAAGGTTTGGTAAGTCCAAAATCTGATGGGGGTAGGTGGGCAGGCTGCAGATTCAGGGCAGCGCGCCACCTGCTGGCAGAATCTCTTTTCTTTCCTCTGGTTGTTGGGGTAGGGGAGGGGATCAGTTTGTTCTATTCAGGATTTCAACTACTTAGATGAGACCCACACATATTATGGAACATAGTCTGTTTTACTCAAAATCTACTTAAATGTTAATCTGTTTCTGCCTCATGTCTGGGATTTGATTTTGCTCTTTTTTTTGTGAGATGTAGTTGTTTGCTTAGTGATTTTTCTACATTATTTTTGAAAAGATGGCATTCTTTGCCTTGTGTGATAACTTACACCTATTCTCTGTGTGCACCTGTGTCTTAACCTCTTCCTGTAAGAACACCAGTCATATTGGACTATGCCAACCTCATGCCCGAGTTTTGCCTTGATTACCTCTTGAGAGATCCTATCTCTAGATATAATTGCTTTCTGAGATACAGGGCGTTGGGATTTCAACCTGCGCATTTTGGGGGACACAATTTACTCCATAACAACCACCCCAGTAGAGAAGAGGAAGTCCAGACCCCCTTGTGCTCTCCACTGACACTGTAGGGAGGTTAGGGGGCTTTTTACCCCTCTTGGAGAGGGGGTGAAAGTTCTGGCTCCCCGGTCAGCCTTTTCTATACCTCCCTGGCTGAGGGGATGGTGGTTGGGGTGCCTCATTAGGGGTGGAGAGCTAGGCTTCTCCTGTGGCCTCTGATGGTGTGGGTGAGGTAGGACAGACCACAGTATTTTCCTGTGGTATTTGGCTGGGGTGAATGAGTTATTGTCTAAAAGTTTCCTGTCTGCTCTTTTCCTGGTCTTTTTGGAGAAGAGAGGGCAGGCTTTTGTTTGGGCTCTTTTGGTTCATGCCTGTCTCTACACACACACACACACACACACACACACACACACACACACTCACTCACACACAACGATCGATTGATCAATCTATCATTTATCATCCATCCTCTTGCTAGACGCAGGCAGGAGAAAATGAGCTGCAGGATGGCTTTTCTCTACCAAATGCCCCAGCTCAGCTCAGCTGGGGTAGCCGCCTGCCTCAGCTCTTTTTAGATTCTGGAATCATCTCGCCCCTGCCTCCTGTCACCTACTGTGGTAACAGCTCCTCACCACTGCAAGCGTGGGTATGCACCACCACCCTCTGCTCATTTCCCTTACAAGTACTGTCCTGTGCGTTGATTCCTCCAGTTGCCCTGCAGAAGGGCTCTCCGTCTCCTGCCAGCAAACAGACGAACCATCACGTGACCATGTTCTGGCCAAGGGGCCGTTGGCGAGTGTCAAACAGAACCCTCCCTCCATGGGATTTCCTTAAGTGTTAGTCTCTCTCCTCGGCCTCTTCTCCTTCTTCCTGCCTGAAAGATGGTGCTGCCGTCCCTTTGGACAATGAGGACGAGGACCACCTCTTAAGACGGCGAGGCTGCAAGCTGGAGGGAGCCGGCTCCTGTGAGGCTTTGTGGAGAAGCAAGCCTGTCCTGGTCCAGAACTGAGGTCAGCACTTGCTGGCTGTGAGACCCTGGGCAAGCTACTTAATCTGCTTGTATCTTAGTTTCCTTAACTGTGAAGTGGATTTTAATACCACATACTGCACAGGCTTGCTATGGAAATAAAATGCAGTGATTTATGAACTAGTGCTTAGCAAATGCACACAAATGGAAGAGGTTTAATAAATATTGGTAAATTTGCCTTTAATGAAAACTCCAAACTTTTATACTCCTGCAGAGAAGATGTATGACCGATATTTACTTTCACCAAGGGAAAAATAACACCTCAGATTTGCAGTTTGCAAAGCACTTTGGCATTCATTATCCTAGTTAATCCATGCAACGCCTCTGTGAAGATGGTGATAGCACCACATGACCATTCCCTTTTTATTATTATTGGAAAAGAAAAAGCCATAGAGCAGACGATAACCGGCAGAAGCACATTTAACTAACTGGTTAGTTAACAAGTGATAGAACCAGGTCCAGAATTCTGTTACCTGACCCCCACAGGAGAGATAAAGGCTATCCAGTATCTTTATTGGGCAATTCTGTTATGTTTTACGTTTAAATGACTGGAAAAACACCCCATGGTAAAGTATATCTGTCTCAGAAGATTATATCAGGGGCAAGTTTGCAAATTGTTCCCCAAGGGAACTCAGTGTACAATCAGCATCAGGCAGCTGGAGAATTTCTTGGGGTGTAAAAACGAGGGGTGAAGTTGACAATCAGGAGAAAGCCCTCTGTCTGTCATGCATGCTATCGGGATGTCCATGTGGCTGCAGTCAGTTTTCTTTCTAGCTGGGAACTCAGGAGAGAGGAAGGAGAGAAGCTTGAGCACTGTGATTTGCAGCTAGGAAAGAAGGTGCAAAAATCTCTTGCAGTGTGGCCCAAGTGAAACCTGTATTTCAGACCTTGGAGAGAAGCTGCCCCCATGGGAGGCAGCCTAGAGGGGCTCTGGGTGCGCCAGATGACAAGCAGACCAAAGGCCCACACCCTGGAGCTGAGCACCGCTGCAAAGATGCTTACCAGTTAATTTGGGGTGGAAGATTGCAACTAAGTCACAATCAGTGGTCATTTAAGAAGTAGAAGGGAGCTGGGCATGGTGGTGGATGCTTGTAATCCCAGCATTTGGGAGGCTGAGACAGGAGGATTACAGGTTCGTGGCCAGCCTCAGCTACTTAGTGAGGCCCTCTGCAACTTAGTGAGACCCTGTTTCAAATAAAGAATAAAAAATAGGGCTTGGGGTGTAGCTCGGAGGTAGAATGCCCCTGTGTTCCATCCCCAGTACCAAATAAATAAATGAAGAAAGAAAGAAGGAAAGAAACTAGAAGGGGAGGGTTTTAAGTGGCACCTACTTCTACCATCCCTAAAATAAACAGCCTTTTCTTCTTAAACTATCATGAAACTGTGGAAAGAGATGGAAATCCATTGTGGCGAGGAAGTCCAGACTGCGATCAACCTCTGACGAAGGAGGGAGAGTGGGCGGGTGCCACGCTGTGATAGGCTAATGGGAGTGGCTGAGGACCAATCCCCGTCCTGCTGCCGCCCAGTCTCCACAGGCGTCCCACCAAAGGGCAGATGGGGCTACTAATTTAGGAGCATTCCTTTGGTTGGGGGCCAGTGAGTCCCGGCCGTAGGTTTTGTTCCTGTTCTCCAGTCCTCTGCTCCGGAACCCTCTCCCCTCTCACCCCGCCCTGCCCACAGTGCATTACCTTGCCCTCACTCCCAGTACGAGTGTGCCTTCTATATCCAGAAGAAAAAGAGGCCGTGAGATGGTGACTCCCCTACTCCACGTGTCAAACCTGCGCACCTGCCTTTGCTCCACTCCTGCTTCTTACGAGGGCGCTCCATCTTCTGTCTAAGCCGAAAAGCTCGTAATACTGATGGGTGCATTAATCAGTCTTTTATATTAGAGTGTTTTCTACCCTTAAAAAATATCTCCCTAACAACTTTTTCCTAAATAGTCTTCTGATGGCCCCTGAATTTACTTTTTGATCTTTAAGCCCTTGATCCATTCCTCTTGAGTTGATTTTTTTTTTGCTATTGGAGGTTGAACCCAGGGGCATTCTACCTCCAAGCCATATCTAACCTTTTTTTTTTTTTTTTTTTTGCAGTACTGGGGATTGAACTCAGGGGCATTCTACCTTGGAGCTATACCCCCAGCATTATTTTTTATTCTTTAGTTTGAAACAGGGTCTCACTAAGTTGCGGAGTGTCTCACTAGGTAGCTGAGGCTGGCCTCGAACCCGGATCCTCTGGTCTCAGCCTCCTAAATGCTGGGATTACAAGCATGCGCCACCATGCCTGGCTCACATCTAACCTTTTTTAAATTTTTTTTTTTTTTTAATTTTGAAACAGGGTCTTGCTAAATTGCTGAGGCTGGCCTTGAACCTGCAATTCTCCTGTCTCAGCCTCCCAAGTTCTGAGGTTACAGATGCACGTCACCATGCCCAGTGAGTTGATTTTTATATATATTGTGGGATAGAGTCCAACTTCCTATTTTGCTATATGAAGTAATTTTTTTTCTAGTTCTTTTTGTTGATTGGCCTCTGTTGTCACTAATCTCCCGTGCTACCTCTGTCATGGACCAAAGTTATTCATGAGAATGGTAGGATTCTGGGCTCTTTTTCATTGGTAATATTATTTATCCTTGAACCAGTATTCCACATATTTATCCTGGAACCAGTTATCACCATAGCCTTTATTTATTTTTATTTTTATTTATTTATTTTTTTTGCGGTACTGGGGATTGAACTCAGGGGCATTCTACCTCCGAGCTATACCCCCAGCCCTATTTCTTATTCTTTATTTTTGAAACCGAGTCTCACTAAGTTGCAGAGTGCCTCACTAGGTAGCTGAGGCTGGCTGGGAACTCGGATCCTCCGGTCTCAGCCTCCTGAATGCTGGGATTACAAGCGTGCGCCACCACGCCCGGCTTCACCATAGCCTTTAAATAAGTCACTACTCTCTGTTTTTCTTTAGAAATGCATTGTCAATTTTTTTTCCATTTGCCTTTCAAAATTGGATAATCAATAAAAAATGTTTTCATGGAAAGAAACATCTGCTGGGATTTTGATTGGTATTAAAATGAATCTATAATCAGGGCACTGTGGCACACTCCTGTAATCCAGGTACTTGGGAGGCTGAGATGGAAGGATTATGGGTTCAAGACCAGCCTCAGCAACTCAACAAGATTCTCAGCAACCTAGTGAGACCCTATTCAAAACAAAAAAGAGAGGCTGGGGGAGTAGCTCGAGGGTAGAATGCCCCATTCAATCCCCAGTTATACACACACACATACACACACACACACACACACACACTCACACACACACACACAAATATAAATGAACCTATAGATCAATTAGGGGCTCATTGACACCTTTATAATATTAAGTTTTACTATTCATAAAAAATATATTTCTCCAACAATTTAGGTCCTTTAAAATGTCTCAATGGGTCCAATTTTCCCTTTAAAAGAAACAATCCAGGAGAATTGTTCATTTTCCCAAGGTGAAGAAAAATTAAATGCTGGTTATATTTACCATCTGGAATATTAAAATGAACTGAGCAGAAAATCTCCTACAGTAAGGAATTTGGCTTCAGATGGGCATGAGGATAGTGTAGTATTTGGACTAGGAATTACTGGAAAACAAGCAGGTTTTAATTATTCATAGATGTCAGACAAATGTATGCCCTCAATGTCTAGGCTTTTAAACAGGTGAAGTAGGTACCACAGGTGCCAGTTCAAAGGAGAATGAATAATCCTTTTTCTATTAAATTGGTTGCAGTTGGCTTAAGACTTTACTTGCCTATGGTTTTAGTCGTTGAAGAAGTTGAGGCAAAGGTTTAGAAGAATCAATTTGAACTCTGAGGTCTGTGCTCTAATTAGTTTATGTTCACAGAGTCTTTGGCCTTTAGGGATTCAGAAACCACAGCTTATTTTTAGCTATTTTTTGAATCAGGTATAGTGTAAGTTTTTTAATTTTTATATTCTTTTGGTGCTGGGGATTGAATCAAGGGGCATTCTACCTTCAGGCTACATGCTCAGCCCTTTTTAGTTTTATTTTGAAACAGGGTCTCTTCTAAGTTGCCGAGGTCAGCCACAAACCTGCAATCCTCTTGTCTCAGCCGCCCAAGTACTGGGATTACAGGTGTACACCGCTGAACCTTGCTGAGAGTACATATTTTAATATAACTTCTAAAAATAATCCTTTCTCAGTACATTTTATTTATTTATTTATTTGCGATACTGGGGATTGAACTCAGGGGCATTCTACCTCCGAGCTATACCTCTGGCCCTATTTTTTATTCTTTATTTTGAAACAGGGTCTCACTAAGTTGCAGAGGGCCTCAGTAGATAGCTGAGGCTGGCCACGAACCCGGATCCTCCGGTCTCAGTCTCCCAAATACTGGGATTACAAGCGTGCGCCACTACGCCCAGCTTCTCAGTACATTTTAGTTGGCAGTTCCACTCGCAGACTCATCCCTTCCTACTGGATATGCAGAGTTGTCAGAAGAAAGGGATGCTTTGTGGTCAGTGGCGTCAAGGCAGAAGTCACAGGTCAAGACATGGGAAAGAGTTTAGGACTGTTAGGAACTCCCACCATTTGTGTGTTTTTGGCTCTTGTTATGGTTAGATACAGAATGACCTCTTGAAGAGCTCATTAATTGGTGTGTAGAGTTGATATAAATGAGTTGTGAGGGTTGGAATCCCAGCAGTGGATGAATGGATTTATCTGGGGGGGACCCAGGCCGGTAGAGTGTGGCTGGAGGTGGGTCCCTGGGGTGTGGCCTTGGGGATTGTATGAAAGGTTCCTCCTCCATCAACTCTCGAGCTTGCTTCTGGCCTCCATTATGTGAGGAGTGCAGCCCATGTGCTCTCCTCCTCCTCTTCGCCTCCTGCCGCCATGCCCTGAGATCTGCCGTCCCTGGCCTTACATAGACTCAATCTGCAACCGTATGAAAATAAATCTTCTAGCCGGGTGTGGTGGTGCACACTTGTAATCCCAGCATTTGGGAGGCTGAGACCGGAGGATCCAGGTTCGCGGCCAGCCTCAGCTACCTAGTGAGGCTCTTCGTAACTTAGTGAGACCCTGTGTCAAAATAGAAAAGAATAAAAAAGGAATGGGGGTATAGTTCGGAGGTAGAATGCCCCTGAATTCAATCCCTAGTACCACACACACACAAAAAAAACCCCCCAAAAACCAACTTCTTTCCTCTAAGTTGCCGGGTCAGTCTTTTAGATTATAGCTTCAAGGATGCCGACCAGAAGAGCTCTCCAAGGCAACCTGCTGTTCTGGGTAGTGGGATCTCTGGTACACAAAGTGGCACCCATCCCAACCAGAAAGCTGAAGTGTTAACCACCACATGAACCAGTTATCCCTTTAAATAGGTGAAGCAGGTCCTGCGGTTACTAGTTCAAAGGAGAATCAATAATCCTTTTTCTATTAAATTGGTTGTAAATGGCTTAAGACCTTACTTACCTTCAGTATTAGTAGTCTATCGAAGAAGTTGAGCCAAAGATTTAGAAGAATCAATCTGAACTCTTAGGTCCAATTAGTTTATGTCCACAGAGTCTTCGGCCTGCCCTTGGGAGTGTAGATGAAGGACCCGGAATTTCGGGGTTCTAATGTTTCTCTTCACTGCACCATCCTTGGACAGACTTTGGAAGCAGCTTTTTGCTTCTTTCTTTCTTTTTTGTGCATGGTACTGGGGATTGAACCCAGAGGTGTTTTACCTCTGAGCCACATCCTCAGTCCATTTTATTTTTTATTTTCAAATAGGGCCTCACTAAATTTCTGAGGGTTTTGCTAAATTGCTGAGGTTGGCCTTGAGTCTGTGATCCTCCTGTCTCGGCCTCCCAAGTACTAGGATTACAGGTATGTACCTCATGTGGACTTGTTTTGTTTCTTAACCAATGGGTGATGCTGTTTTTTCCAATGACCCTCCTGCCTTTATTCACAGGCTCTTGATTCTCAGAACACAGAGAACTTTCATTTTGGGTTTGGGGACCAGTTGTTTGCTTGGGACAGCCAGAAGTTGTTTGCACATCTAGCTTGTTTACTTTCTAGAACTTTTTGAAAAGGTTAAGCCACATGTTGAAGGCTTTCTAAATTGACAATTTTCCATTACAATTTATTTTTCTAAGTTTCCTATTTCAGATGTGTATCTACTTACAAAAAAGGCTCCTTTGACTTCAGCTGCTGGGTCTATCCCACATACTGCTTAGAGGTTTCCTGGAGTCTAGCTGATGGGTCTCCCATGGAGTTTTCTTTATTTTATTTACAATTTTGAAATTTGGTCCAATCTTCTCTTAAGAGAAAGACTTCAATAATGGCCATATATAGTTCATTTCTCATTTTCTTGTCCTGTCAAGGGAGATATCTGAATTGAGCACAGTTGGATTATTTAAATTCTCCCCTGGCCTCGCTCACACTTTTGCTTTTGGTCATTCCCCCACTCGAAGGGTTAACAATTATGGGAACTAGTTGGTATGGACCTGGTAGTCTAGGATAGTAAGTAGCTGTCAAATTCCTTAATTTGCAGAACATTTTTGTCTGTCTTCCTGAGGTTTTGGAATCTTTAACTATAGCCTGCACCTTAAATTTGACGCCTAGATCAGCTTTTTAGGCTAGCAACTTGGAAGGGATATTATAAAATGTGAATCTTTTTTGTTGTTGTTGTTGTTTACCAGAAAAAAACCTTGCGAAAGAGTAGCTCATCTAGGAGAAGGAGCCCAAGGAATAACAGAGGTATAATTGAATCTATTAGTGTGAAGATAATTTGGGATAGACAGAAAAAGAGCTACAAGGAGGGAAGGCTTAGTGAAAATGAATTCTTTTTGTTGGCTTTTCCTAGAAAGGCTATCTTAAAGTCACTGTTTTATTTTGAGCCTTAGCTAACATTTTTTTTTTGTAGTACTGGGGATTGAATTCATTTTTATAGCCCAGTCTGTCCCCTTTTTCTTGCCTCCTTCCTCTCTTCATCCCCATCCTGTAGCTCTCTTCTATTTTCAAGAGATTCCCCCTTCTCTCTCTCTAGTTTCCGCATATGAGATACAGCACATGACCCTTGACTTTTGAGTCTGGCTTATTTCCCCTAGCACAATGCTCTCCACTCCCATCCATGTACACCATCCACTTAGCTATTCACCAATGACAGGCACCTGGCTGCTTCCATAAGTTGGCTATCGTGAATTGTGCTGCTATAAATGTCGGTATGCCCACATCCCTGTAGTATGCTAATTTTAGTTCCTTTGGATAAATACAAAGGTGTGATATAGCTGGGTCATATGGTGGATCCATTCCTCGTCTTCTGAGCAACTTCCATACTGATCTCCATAGTGGTTCTACTAATTTACAACCCAACCAACACTGTTCCTTTTCCCCCACATCCTCACCAGCATTTACTATTACTTGTATTTGTGATGATTGCTAATCTGGAGAGGAAATCTCAGTGTAGTTTTGCTTTGCATTTCCCTGATTGCTGGCAATGTTGAACATTTTTGTTTTTTCGTACTTGTTGAGTGCTCAGATTCTTAACACTCAAAATAGGGTCTTCAAACTAGCAGTATCAGCATCACTTGGGGACTTGCTGGAAATGCAAATTCTCAGACTTGTGTCCTCACCTACTGAATCAGAAATCAGCAACTGTGGATGAGATACATCAAACCTGTGTTTAAAATGTGGTAAAAGATATATAACATAATATTTATGATTTTAACCATTTGCAAGGGTATAATTCAGTAGCAGTAAAGACATTCTCAATGTTCTGTGACCATTACCACTGTTTACACTCAAAACTCTTCCATCATCCCCAGGAAATATCTGTACCTATTAAACAAGAACTCCTCCTGACTCCTCAACCTCTGGTCCTCGGCAACCTCTGGTCTACCTTCTGTCTCTATAAATTTGCCTATCATGGGTATCTCATATAAGTGAAACAACATAACATTTGTCTTTGGTTTGTTTTACTAGGCATAATATTTCCAAGGCCTATTCCTGTAGTGTTAGAGAATGTATTAAAAATTCATTTTCTCTTATTTCTGAATAAGGAGCAACCTGTGCTTCAGGAAGCACTCCAGGTGAGTCTGATGCCTGCTCAAGTCAGGACCGCTGACGTTGAGTAATGCTTCTTAAATATCATACACAGCAATCCCATGAGGAGCCTGTTACAGGGCAGGCTGTGACTTATGAGGTGACTTATTAGCCGATTCATTAGCAGAGCCCAGGAGTCTGCATTGCCAACAAGCTCTGTGTGGACAGGGTGGAGAACCGCTCTCTGGAGGCACCCCAGCCGAGATGACAGGAGCGAGCCAGGCTCAGGCTTGTGTGGGGGGCAGTGAGTAGAGGTTGGGGTTTGCTTCTGCCTCATGGACCAGAAAACAAGGGCCTTGAGCCCCAGCGTTCTGTGACTCAGCCTCCCTGGGCTGGAAGATGACTGGGGGCCTCACTGGACACCTGGGTTGGGAGAGGCCAGAATCTGGGAACTCTTGGAAGCTCGGTGTTAATTGCTACAATATAAACAGCAGTACAAGGGCTCTGTAGTCACTACCTTGAGAAATCCAACTTCTGAGATGTTTGACCGAGAAAAAGAGCTCCGCAGCGCTGAGAGGAATCCAGGAAGATGTGTTGGTGAGATCTGGGAAGCCGGGTGTCAGAGCTGGTGTGCACCAGCAGCAGGCCTCGGGGGCAGGCTGGGGACGGCCTGCAGCATCACGTTAGGGGTGATCGATCAGTCCTTCCTGATTGATTAAATTTGACGTGGTGCAGGGAGCAGGCAGCGAAAGAAGAAGGATAAAGTTCCAGGACCACGATTTTCATTGAAATGAGGCCAGATTTGTATTTCAAAGTAAGAGTAACCGCCCCTGGTGTATCCAATCACAGAACAGTCTCTTTCCATGTCTGTCCAGCCTAGGGAAGGAACCACCACAGCCATTGCCATTTGACCCGCCCCCTCCGATGACACGAGAGGTCACTCATGTGTGGTCTCCAAGTTAGGGACAAAACAGTTGGAAACAATCCTTTAGAACCGTATCTGTTTTATAAGTAGAGCTGTTGATGTGTTGGAGAGAAAAGGAG
This sequence comes from Graphiurus murinus, assembly GCA_004027655.1. Classification (NCBI taxonomy): domain Eukaryota; kingdom Metazoa; phylum Chordata; class Mammalia; order Rodentia; family Gliridae; genus Graphiurus; species Graphiurus murinus. The sequence goes on from PVLC010000798.1 coordinate 102,940, forward strand.
TGAAGTGAACGAATGGTAAGGGGATTTTGGTTTATTCACGTGGCAAAATGCTTCGGAGCCATTGCAAAGGTGATATAACAGAATTTTTAATGCCATTGCAAATATGTTCATCATTAAAAAGGGAAAAAGGCTCAAATAACAGATATTTGTAAATAAATATATAATATAGGTGTGAATGTACCTATATACTTTAAACAGTTTTTAAACAATATATATGAAGGGAAAGGAGGAAATATGCTCAAATATCAATGGTTATCATTGAATTGCAGGAAAGCATTTGGTTTTAATTTTCCTATTTATTATGTTTATGTTTTCTGGGTCTCTTATAATAGTCACATTACATTTACTAACAAAATGATTTAAAACTATATTGTAGGGAAGAGTATATCAGAGGAAAATGACCAAACACACATTTTAGCCTATTTTATTTTGAATCCTAGAAAACATCAGATTGTGTTTCAGTGTGTGGTATTATTATTATTATTATTATTATTATTATTATTATTGTTATTATTATTTTATTTTGGTAGTGGAGGTTGAAGCATTCTACCTACAAACTACACCTGAACCTTATTTATTTATTTATTTATTTAAGGTACTGGGGATTGAACCCAGGGGCATTCTACCTTCAAGCTACATCCCAAGCCATATTTTTATTCTTTATTTTGAAAAAGGGTCTCACTAAGTTGCCAAGGGCCTCACTAAGTAGCTGAGGCTGGTAGCGAACCTAGATCCTCCTGTCTCAGCCTCCCAAGTTCTGGGATTACAAGTGTGCACCATCACGCCTGGCTTTATTTTATTTTTTTCGGTACTGGGGATTGAACTCAGGGGCATTCTACCTCTGAGCTACACCCCCAGCCCTATTTTTTATTCTTTATTTTGAAACAGGGTCTCACTAAGTTGCAGAGGGCCTCACTAGTAGCTGAGGCTGGCCGCGAACCCGGATCCTCTGGTCTCAGCCTCCCAAATGCTGAGATTACAAGCGTGTGCCACCACGCCTGGCTTTTATTTTTAATTTGAAATAGAGTCTCACTAAGTTTCGGAGGCTGTCCTTGAGCCTATCCTCCTATCTCAGCCTCCCAAGAACTGGGATTATAGGCATGCATCACCACACCCTGCTTAATAATATTTCAAATATCCAGCTATCATCCAAACTCTCCCAAGACTCTTCCTCTCAGAGAGGAAGCTGCAGCCTTTTGGGTAGAGCCTCCGTGGTCCTTCTGTCCTGTCCTCCTCTTCTCCTCTTTCCTTGCCCCAGCCCACCTGGCCTCCTGGGTCTGTTTCCAGCATACCCAGGTGCTGCCCCAGGACCTTGGCACTGGCTATGCCCTCAGTCAGCAGTTTCCCCCAGACTGCTAAGCTGAGTCTTTACTTTCTTCTGTTTTAACCTATATTCTCAGTGAAGCCTTCCCTTGAGACACTACTTAAAAACTCCGCTAACATTTTAATATCCCCTGGCTTTTGCTTTTCTCATTAACATGTATGGCCGTGTAACATTCTGTGTATTTTATTTCTGTATATCTTTATCACCGCTCCTGTTCATTAGAGTATAAGCCCCACTGGGTCAGAGGTTTTGTCAATGTTTTCACTGCTATAGCTCCAGAACTTTCTAGAACAATGCCTGGCACCGACTCTTGGAAATTATTTGCTGATAGAATGAACAACGAAACAAAAGAGCCTATTTTGAGCCTCTGAAAGGAGAAGGGGTAGAAAGCTTGCAAATAATCTCCCAACTCTACTAACAAATCAAACAGAAACCATTCACAGCCAAGGCACTTACTGCCACTTAATGAGAGCGTCCCCTCGATGCTGCTGCTTCGATTTCAGTGGTTTATAGATTTAATTTTCAAGAAATCTGAATATACGCAGTGGTGCCAGGAATATCATTCCATTTGGCAGTTGTGCTTGAAAGAAAAGGCAGCTTAGTTTTGGACTGGCATTATGGTCTGATAGCAGGGAGTGGATAATAGCTTGCCGGAAACCAGTCTAGGGAAAACTAAAAATATCAGGAAGGCATTGGTTCATTTCGCATGCATTCATGTAAGCATCTTGGTACCCAGAGTGAACAGGACACCCCTCGGTCCCTGTACGGTCTTGAAGGGGACACAGGTAAGTCAATAATAAAGTGGCTACGGTTTGGACCTTAAGTGCCCCCTACCCCCAAAGACCCATGCCTTAAAAGCCTGGTCTCCTACTTGATGCTCCTGAGAGGTGTTGAAGGGGATAGCGGAACCTCAGCCCCTTCCTCCATCTCCATTTCCCTACCTGGCTTTGAGGTGAGCGGTCTTACTCTGCCACACACTCCTGCTGTGATGTGTCACCACAGGCCCAGCTGACCATGGACTGAAATTTCTAAAACTAGAAGACAAAAATAAACCTTCTCTCTTTATAAACTGATCATCTGGGGTATTTGTTATAGTGACGGAAGGTTGACTAATGCAGGAGCAGTGAGATATTACAGAAGCGCCAAGGAGGGCCAGTGGACTCAGCCTTGGCATAGGAGGGCCACAAAGGCTTCCCGGTGGGAGTAACATTTGAGAAGGAGGACCAGGAACATGTCAGGTGGGCAAGATTTAGGTGGCGGTGGAGGAGGAGAAGAGGCCGTTCCAGGGACCGGGTCCGAAAAGCTCCATACAGTTTGAGTGCAGACTGCAACCAGCCACGTGTCCTGAATTCAATGACTTCTCATCACCTGTCACTGCCCTGCAAGCCACCATCGTCTCTCCTTGGATTTCCACAATGCCTTCACAATAACTTGCTGCTTCTATGCTTTATCTTTGTAATGCTGAGAGAGAAAAGAGCAGCCCGTGAGAGCTGAGAGCTGGCCAGTGGGCTGGGGCGTTCCCCTGGTCTGGCCCGGCGTACACAGCTAGACCTTCAGTGTGCTCTGGCCAACACGGACACAGCGTCAGGCAAGGCCGCCCGGTGACTGCGACAGGGCAAGGCCCCAAACTGACTCCCCTGAAATTGTCGAGCAGAGACAGAACAAAGACGACCAAATGGCCTTCTATCCTGGTGAATATGAGTTACTACTCCTCCTTCTCTGCCTCCTCCTCCTTCTTTTTGGTGCTGGGGATTGAACCCAAGGACATTCTACCACTGAACCACACACCTGATCCTTTTGATTTTCATTTTGAAACAGGGTCTTGCTAAGTTGCTGAGTGTCACAATAAATTGCTGAGGCTGGCCTCTAACTTGCGATCCTCCTGTTTCAGCCTCCCAAGTACTGGGATTATAGGTGTGCACCACCACTCCTGGCTACTATTACTTCTATACCAGTCAGACTGTTCCCTTCACCTTCAAGATATGATTTTTTTTGGTAGTTTTTTTTTTTTTTTTTTTGTACTGAGGATTGGACCCCGTGGCATTCTATACACCCAGCCATTTTTATTTTTTATTTTGAGACAGGGTTTGGTTAAGTTGCTGAGGATCTTTCTAAGTTGCTGAGGCTGGCCTTGGATCTGTAATCCTCCTGTCTCAGCCTCCCAGGTATTGAGATTACAAGCATGCACAACTGCACCCAGTTTAGGATTTTTTTAAGGAATTCAATCACAGAATTACCCCCGCTTCTGAGCAGCATCTATTCCAGAGCAAACCCCACTTCTTTGAACCTTCTCCAGACTCACCTGACGTAAGCCCAAATCCTATGACTTCGAGCACCTTCCTGCTGAGCTATCCACAGCTCCTCACAGGAGTCAATAACCTGCTTCTTTATCCACTGGTGTGTGCTTGGGCTGAAGGAGACTGACAATACACAAATCCAGTTAAGGTACTTCCTTCCTGGAACCTTTGATGGTTTCCCATGAGTCTGAGACAAAAATCAAACTCCTTTGGTATCATTCACTTACATCATCTGGCAGTCTGTGTCATAGACATCATTCATTTATTCATCCATTCATTAATTCATGGAATATTACTGGGGTCTAGCACGTGCCAGACTCCTTTCTGGACACAGTTTTGCTGCAGATTGCTGGGTGAAGAATGAAATGATGAAAGGAGCCAGGGCAGGCAGGAGGGAGGCCAAGAAGGAGGCTCCTTTAGTCCTGCGAAACACCTGGAATTGGAATTGGGCAAGAAGAGTAAAACATCGGGCTCTGATTTCTGGTTGGGGCAACAGGGGCTGACACATTGCTGTTTACTGGGAGACAGGATGCAGTGGTGATGCCAACAAGAATTGTAGAAGAGACAGTCCCTCTGAACAAGAGCATCTTACTTGCAAAAAAAAAAAAAAAGATCATTCTAAAATAGCTTTAGAAGGGGACCTCGCTGGAGCTCCGGAGCATCTGCAGGGCTTCTCTGCTGTCTTCATGCTGTGGGCTGGTGCCTGTCACTACAAGAAATTGTGTGAGTAATGTACCTATTGCCGGATTCAGTTTATATGTTTAAGGGAGTCATATTTCAGTGGAGTCGGTAACTTATTTCCCACCGCCTTCTGGGCTTAAATAAAATGATGATTAGAGTAATTCAGGTCCATGAAGTAGTGCAGAAACAGCTGCCATGCACCGTGGCTCTCATTGGTAACTCATTTACTTTTTGTAATGGGCTTCCACATATATGAATGAAGTTAGAATGTGCTGCTCATGTTCAGAGGATCCAATAAATGACTCGCTTTTGTGTTACAACTCCCCCAAGTAAATTATTCAGTATTCATTGCTTGTAGGGCTTAAAGAGAAACGAAATTTATTTTGATCCCTCCGCCCTTCTCTTTGCGACTCGCTTTAACGTTCCCATCACAGAGACTTGGCGGGATTGACTAATTGTGTGTTTTGCATATTTATAAACACTTTGTTATTTATTAATGGACCATCTCAGAGATAAAATTAGCTCTTGATTCACATCACAGCCATTTCTCAAAGGCGCCAAGGACTCGAGGCAGTGTATCTGAGATCTGAACGTGTACAATGCAAGCGAAGGCGACTGTCTTCTCGGCAAACCCGGGCGAGGGGCAGGAACCGCCGCGCCACGTTTACCAGACTGGCTCTTTCAGGCCACGCAGTCCAATATGGCTTTGTAAAATCTAAATTAATCAAAGTTAAACAAAATGTTAAGATTCAGTTCCTCAGTCGTACCTGCCACAGGCGAAGCGCTCCATCTTCAGATGTAGCCTGTCACAACAGATAGGATTGAGTCCTTGTAAACCGATTGGCTGGAGAGACTGAGGGGTTAAGGCCTGCCTCCTCGTATTGCAAACTCTGAATGCATCCAGAATTTGATTACTTCCTATCATCTACTCCTCAGTTCCACCCCCCCCCCCCCCCCCCCCCCCCCCCCCCCCCCCCCCCCCCCCCCCCCCCCCCCCCCCCCCCCCCCCCGACTCTCACCTGGATTCATGCAACAGCCTTTGACCCGGGCTCCCACTTCCTGTGGGGGCTCCTACTATCTCTTCTCCAAACGGCAGCCATACTGATCCCGTGCAGAGCCTTCCCTTGTCTTCGTGTCTCATTGAGAGCAAGAGCCAGAGTCCTTACAATAAGCAGCAAGGCCCTCCGTGTCTGGCTGTTCAGTCTCTCAGATTTCTCTCTTGCCACGTCCCTGATTCTCTCTGCCCTGTCCCCAAATACTCTTCTTCCAGGAATCTAAATTGTTTTTTTTTTTTTCTGCACATACCTTTTGTCTTTATTTTTTGTATTGGGGAATGCACCCAGGGGCATTCTACCTCCGAGCTATACTCCCAGTCCTTTTTATTTCTTATTTTGAAACAGCATCTTGTTAAGTTGCTCAGGCTGGCCTTGAACCTGTGATCCTCCTGTCTCAGCCTCCCAACTACTGGAATTACAGGCATGTGCCATGATACCAGGCTTTGTTAGTCTTGCTTTCCTGTGTTATTCAGGCCTTTGCTTAAAAGCCTTGTCTGAATGCTCTCATTTTTAAACAGGGTATTCACCCCGGAAACACTGCGTGTCGTCCCCTTCTGTGCTTTCTCAGTACTTCTCATTATCTGTGTATATTATGTCTTTCTTATAAATGTTGTTTATGGAGCCGGGTGTGGTGGCGCACGCTTGTGATCCCAGCATTCAGGAGGCTGAGACAGGAGGATCCGGGTTTGTGGCCAGCCTCAGCTACCTAGTGAGGCCCTCTGCAACTTAGTGAGACCCTGTTTCAAACTAAAGAATAAAAAATAGGGCTGGGGGTGTAGCTCAGAGGTAGAATGCCCCTGGGTTCAATCCCCAGTACTGAAAAAAAAACAATGTTTATGTTTCTGATTCCTCCACTAGAACGTAAGCTCTGCTGGGCAAGTTTGTGTGTTTTGCTCACTACTATACCTCTGTGCTTAGAACAATGGTATAGTTAGATATAAAATATCCCCTAAGAGGTAATTTATTAATGTTTGGAGATAATGTGATTGAGTCATGAGGGATGTAATCCCAGCAGTGGGTTAATCCATTGTGATGGGTTTGTCTGGGTGGTGCCCCAGGCCGGTAGAATGTGGCTGGGGGCGTGGCCTTGGGAGTCTATAGATGATTCCTACTCTTCCCTCTGCGCTTTCCCTCTCGCTTCTGGCCTCCATGATGTGAGGAGCGCAGCCCCTGTGCTCTCCCTCTCTCTGCTTCCTGCCACCATGCCCTGAGATCCGTGGTCCCCGGCCTCACATGGACTAAACTTGCAACCATAAGAAAATAAATCTTCTTTCCTCTCAGTGACATGGTCGGTCTTTTAGATGATAGCTGCAAGAATTCTGAGCAGAACAAATAGTGTCTGGCACATAGTAGACTCTTAGTAAACACTTACTGAGTGAATGAATGAACCAGGAAATTCACACGCCTGCAGGAAGGTGTCAGGCAACCTGGTGAGTGCAGAGGTGTGCCGCTCGCAGGTTGTAGGGTATGAGAAGCTCTGCCTCATTCTAGATGTGAGAATTTAGGCAAGCCACTTAACAGCTCTGAGCTTGTTTCCTCATCTGTAAAATGAAAATTAAAATACCTGCCTCGAAGGGTTGCCATTTAGATTAATTAGGGCACCCCTGGCGCAGATTCTGAGCACAATAATGGTAATTCAGGAGCTGCGAGATTTGGCTCAGGGTTCTTCTTCATCTACCGGTGTCTGTGTGAAAAACTACTCTGGAATTTCTCTCACTGCATTTTAAATCATCATGCTTTTTTTTTTGTTAAAAAATTATAAAAATTATATATGCAAAACTTGGAATATCTCAGTGTTGACCTTACAGCTAAGTCTCACTGAGATTTTGGTGCTCTCTTCATAATGGTTTTTATTTATTTTTTTGCGGTACTGGGGATTGAACTCAGGGGCATTCTACCTCCAAGCTATTACCCCCAACCCTATTTTTTATTCATTATTTTGAAATAGGGTCTCACTAAGTTGCGAGTGCCTCACTAGGTAGCTGAGGCTGGCTGTGAACCCGGATCCTCCCGTCTCAACCTCCCAAATGCTGGGATTACAAACGTGAACCACCACACCCAGCTCACAATCGTTTTTAGATGTAAAAATCAGGAAGCAGTGTTGATATTACAGAAGTTCAAACAGAGGAAAGTAGAGGGAGGACTGAGTTCTGCGGTGTAACATGTGGTGGCATTGAGCCTGCTGAGCTTACGTAGCACCTGTGTGCAATGGGAGATCCAGATGACCTTTCAAAGGAGAACTTAGCATCAGTACAATAATGTAGTCTTTATAGTCTATCATGTGGCATTAATGTCATTTTGAGTACTATTCTTATATTGGGGCCTTATGCTTATAGAGTTTATACCTGGTCTTATGTTCCTACATATCTGGGAGTGTGATAGGTTTCCATTAGGAAAACAGAAGAGATTCTTTTTTTTTTTGTAGTACTGGGAATGGAACCCAGGGGCTTTCTACCTCCAAGCTACACTCCCAGTCCTATTTTTTAATTCTTTATTTTGAAACAGGGTCTCACTAAGTTGCAGAGGGCCTCACTAAGTAGCTGAGACTGGCCATGAACCCAGATCCTCCTGTCTCAGCCTCCCAAGTACTGGGATTATAAGCATGTGCCACCACACCTGGTCATCTGGTCAGAAGAGATTCTAAATATATAAAAATAAAGAACGCAGCTCAGGGAGGTGGCTCATAGCTGGTGGAATTGCCCACTGGGGGGTGGTTGGGAGACTGGTAGCAGCGGGCAGAAGCCCCACCCCTAGGCTGGAGGAATGAGGCAGAAGGTGCTTGTTCTAGAGTTCAGGGCTGGGGCAGATGAAGCTAAGAAAATGGAGGGCCTGACCAGGAGGGTGACAACCTCGCAGGAGAGGCTGCTGCTTCCTGAAGCTATCGAAGTATCTCAACACTGGAAAACATGTCCCACTCCTTCAATAATGCTCCACTGGCTGCATCCAGAGAAAACCAGATCGCCTGGGAGACTGGAAGCCACAGCTTGCGGGAGTCAGCTTCCCTACCACAGCCAATGTGTGTGTGTGTATGAGCATGTGGGTGCTTGCATGCACATACACACACATTTACACATGCACACCCACGGACAACCCAGAAATATGGAGTGGAGCAAAGCAGGCACACCTGCCACCCCAGATGAGACAGGAGGATTGCAAGTTTGAGGCCAGCTTCAGCAACTTAGTGAGGCCCTGTTTCAAAATTAAAAAAAATTTTTTTTTTAAAGGATTAGAAGTATAGCTTGGAAGTAGAATGTCCTTGGATTTAACCCCCAGTATACCTTCCGCACCCCCCAGAAAAAGAATACCTATAAAGGCAAACTCTCTAAAAAGCAGCATGGTGTGATTATACAGACATGGGTTGTTTTCCCAACAACTGTATTCCTCTAGTCCTTCTTGGCGTAGCAGTTAAGTTGGTTGTGGGGGCTCCACACCCCTCCAGCTCCAGGGGTGGGCTCTGGTGGCCTAGCTTTCTGAACTACACAAGGTAGAGCTCCTCACCGACCTAGCCATAATGATGAGCTACACTCGTGATTGCTAAAGACAAGCTGCTTCAAACACCCCCAAGCTTCAGTGACAGGTGTAGGGTAGTCATCAGGGTCCTGCCTCCCAGATATGAACAACAACAATGACAACAACGACGACGACAACAACAACAACAGAGTCCCACCTGCTCCCCATGGCTGTCTTATGGCAGGACAAGCAGATCCACAGAATTTAGAGCCAGAGCCCCAGGTATCACACCCAGGGGTCTCAAGTCAGATGGAATTGGGCCTTCAGTTGGGACTAACCCAATAAAAAATAATTTCTCAGCAACCTAGCGAGAACCTGTTTCAAAAGTAGGTAAGTAAGTGTATAAAAAAAAAAAAAAAAGTAGGGCTGGGGATGGGTAACTTAGAGGTAGAATGTCCCTGGACTCAATTCCCAATACAAGAAAAAAAATTGAGGTTAACGTGGGGGGTGTCCAAAAGAACAAATAGTCATGTGTGTAAGTGTTTAAGGGGTACACATCATTTAAATGTGAGAAGCCACACCTCCAGATTCCCACTGAAGAGGAGCATGGCTGCTGCCCCAGAGCGTGGCGGCCAAATTGAGGAATGTGTGTGTGTCTGCAGCTGCTTCAACCCGCACCCCCCCCACCACCCCCGTCTTCCAACCAGGAGGAGAGGCAGACGCGTATTTGCCAAAGTGAGGACTTTCCCGGGAGCTTCGAGTACACTAGGGCTCTACTTTCAGCCACATGGGCCAAAATGAGTGGAAAAGGGGTCACTGCCACCAAGTGGCCATTCTCTCTTTATGTGGAAAAATCAATTGCTCTGAACTTTGATAGCTTAAAGGAATTCCCTTAATAAGAGGCCAACACTGAGACATTGAATCAACTGGCCTGAATGTGGGCTCTGGCATTCCTAAAATGAAATGAAGGTTCTGTTGAAATTACTCCATCCTACTAAAGGAGGCGCTAGACCCCTAGCTCCTGGTGGAAACTGCCAGACTCAGCGTCTGGTGAGGGGAGGTGGGCGGGTTAAGCATTTCTGAAGCTTCTTCCCTCTGCTGGGTTTTGGTGGCAAAGGATTCTGAACTCCTCTGAAGATTCTGAAGAGGGTTTTTTTTTGTTTTCCTTTTTTTTTTTTTCTGCAGACTGATCTTCAAATAAGGAAATTGGTCGGCCTCAGTCCTTCATCTCCTCTGGAGTTAACCTGTGGCCGGAGGTCAAGATGGGCAGGAGAATTTGAAGTGTAGCTCCTTGGTCCCCAAGGTCCCCTGAGTCTTACCCGCTGGTGAGAACAGAGGATACAGATTAGAATTCACTGTGACATGCTGGCTGGCTGCAGAGTTGCTATCTCTGTCCTTCTACAGCATTTGCTCTGGACAATTTGGACTCCGCTATAGTCCTTTTAGGAAAGCAGGCAGGAACTCTTCTCTCTCTCCCTCATCTAAGTGCCGAGAGTTTTCTCTAGAGCAGACAGGACTGAGTCTGGTAGTGCAGACGAGCAGAGAGGTGGTGCTGGGGTTTCTGTGGGGAGCAGAAGGCATTGCAAGAAGGGTTTCCATAGAGTACCTTTAGCTGTGGCCTTGGAGATCGGGGTCTCCTGGGCTGCAGGGTAGCAGTTTTGCTCGGATCTGCTTAGGGCACCCTCCCCTTAGAAAGGTTTGCATTTGGAGCCGTCTCTGAAACCTCCATCACCCCCAACCTTTGATTTTCAGGGTTCAAGGAGCATGCTTAGGGCAACCAAATGTAACCATCTTTCTGGTGGTGTTCAGGGACAACTGGTCAACAGAGGATGCAACTTGGTCAGAGTTCACAGGGCCTTCACGAACACATTTTCCAGTCTCTTCTTTGGCTCTGTGTCTGAATTGTCAGCAATTGTCCTGGTGTTTTTGCTTGGGTTTTCAACCCCTTCCTTCGTCTCTGAGCATGGAGTTTTCTCATTTCTGAGGTGCCGAAGAAATTTTTTTAATGATATGAAGGGATCTTCAGAAAATTTCAGATGTCAGAGCCTGCCTTGGTTGGCCCAGTTCCCACAGACTGACCAATGCTCGTAACATTGCTCTGCATGAAGTCTTGGAGAGGCCATGAGGACCAGCAGCTCGACACGGAGCTGGGATGGTGTGCACTTGGTTGTCGTTGCTGGCAGTGGACATAAGAGCCTTGAAGCTGACCTGCCACCAAATCAGACGTGCCTCTCCTTTCTGCTGTGTGTTTACTTTAGCAAAACTGCAGTGGGATCCGATTTCTGACCTCCCAACCTTTGCATCTTAAACCCTCCTTATAGTTCTTCTTTGCTTGTTTTCCTCACTGAGGTGACCAGGCCTTTCTAGGACAGTGTTTAAAGTCACAGAGGAGTTTTATGGACTTTATTCTCATAAAACTGAATCCCCTTAGGGCAATGGAGAGAACTGCTTGGTAAGACAAAATGTTTAAGAGGAATGCACAAGAAGGGGTGGGGGAGACAGATGGACTAGGGCTTCTGCTGCCTAGTCTAAAAATATGTGGTTGGCTTGGAAGAAGATGGAGAGAGGAAGGAAAATACAGATCTTCTTCAAGATCCCACCCCCATGTCCTTTCTCTTCACTGGGGAAGCAGTAAGGCCAGGCGTCCATGAAGATACACAGCTCCTGGAGAGAGAGGTCTATGCTCCACTGCTTCAGGAGGGACCAGAGTGATTGCTTTAAACATGGCAAAGAGAAAGTGCGGGAACTTGCAGGGTCTGAGGGTGTGAGGGACGCGACAGGCTGTCCCCATGAACACCTGCACCCACTGGTGCCTGAGGACAGGCAGAATGAGGCATAAAATGGGGATATTGACAGGGAGAGATGACCTACGTCCACAAAGCAGACTTCTCTTCCCTTCTCCCTGTTCCCATCCACCCACAGGTGCCTTGTTAGGAGCCCTGTAGAGACTGGACTCCATGCTGGCCAAATATGGGAGGATAGTGCGTATTAAATGTCTGCAAGTGGTGCTCAGCTGCAAGTGCGTTCTGTGTTCTCGCGTGAATTACATGAAAATGCCTCTTCTGGATGGTCAAGGTGGTGCGCCTCCCCTGGCAGTTCCAGCCCTGTGCTATGTGTGAAACTTAGCGTGTAGGGCACGGGCTGAACTGCACCCAGGGAAGCCGTCAGCTGAGTGGTGCTCAAGCCCTGCAGCTGACTCGGGGAGGGGGGGGGGCGCTGGGTGTAAGGAGGTGCACGTCCTCCTGGTGTGACATTAGATCACCCATAGCTATGCACAAGTGAGCATGTCTTACCCCCAACAGGTGGGAGCGATTCAATGATGCCGCAGCTGTACCCTGGGCTAGAAACTGAAAGAGTTGCTCCTGGGAATGCCATTTGTTCTCAGCGTGGTTGAACCAGGGAACCTCAGTATCCCCATCTGTTAAGTGGGAAGAAGCGCTCCCTCTATTCCTTTAACGGCTGTAGTTTGGGTCAAATGCAGAGATACCTGTGAACTTGCTTTGGAATGGTGAACTAGGGCAGAATCACTGAAATCTAAGGAGTTGCAGAAAGAGGCGGGATTAGGGTGAGATCCTTTTTGAACAAGATGTGAAGGTCAAGTGACAAGGTACCTGCTTTATTTTGCAGGAGCCCAACTGTAGCAGCCTGAGTCCAATCACAGCAGGTGATACAGGGAAAGTCCAATTTAAAGTTATGGTTATGACGAAAGACTGGCCGAAAGAGATAAGGGAACTCGACATGGCTCCTCAGGGCCGAGGGAGCCTTTCTAAGGAAGGATACGCCCGGAGAGGGAGGACCTTGCCAGGGTACAGCTGGCTGGGCTGCTGAGCAGCAGTGGAATCTGCTGGTTTGGCCAGGCTTTGGGCCACAGCTACTGGACAAGCTTCTGCCCACCGTGTGGAGCACAGCTGGGGAGCACCAACCAATGCTTGGGTGCAGGGAGAGACTAGGTGCCGGTTTCCACGTTGAGAGGATGTAGCAAGGTTGTCACTAGGCTGAGGCTGGGCTGCAAGGTTGCAGAGGGACTTCAGGAAGGGTGGGCAGATGCCTCCAACGGGTGCCAGAAACAGCAGGAGATCTACTTCGTTCTGCAAGGTCACTCCAGTGCCCTCTGCTGAGGAAGCCAATATCATGCTACAATAAAGGAGACCAAAGCACTTGGCACCCCACCAAGTCTAAGGTCCTGTAGCCCCTTAATTTTCAGTAGCTCCCTGCCTGGTCTTTATATATATATATATATATTTCTGAATGAAATAATTTTTTTAAAAATGAAAAGATAACTCTTTCAGGTTAGATCTATTTTATAAATTTCTATGAGTAATTTTAGAAAACAAAATCCTAAGTTCATGCATGCGCACGCAAGCACACACCTAAAAATCAACCAGGAAAAGCATATACAATGTAGGTTAAAGGAGAAAACCAGGCCATAGAGCATTGAGATTCCAGTCATTAAAATAAGTCTGTAGAGAAAGATGCACAAAGAAATGTCAGAAGGGGTTTTCTCTAGTATATTATGGATAATTTTTCGTTTTGTTTTACAGTGTCTGTGTTTTCAGTTTTCTACAATGAACTTGGATTGCTTGTGTGGAGAGGGAAGAAAGGAAGGAAAGAAGGAAGGAAGGAAGGGTGAGGTGTGGTGTAGTGGTGCATGCCTGTAATCCCATGACTTGGGAGGCTGAGACAGGAGAATCACAGGTTCAAGACCAGTCTCAGCAAGTTAGTGAGTCCCTCAACAACTTAGGAAGACCGTGTTTCAAAGTAAAAAAATAAAATAGGGCTGGGGGTGTAGCTCAGAGGTAGAATGCCCCTGGGTTCAATACCCAATACCACAAAAAAAAAAAAAAAAAAAAGAAGAAGGAAAGAAAGAAGGCGAGGTTGATCAATAGGTACAAAATTACAGTTAGAACAAATGTTCTGGGGCCCTATTGCACAGTAGGGCACCTACAGTTAACAATCATGTATTGTACATTTCAAAATAGCTGGAAGAGTGGATTTTCAATGATATCGCCTCAAAGAAGTGATAAATGTCTAAGTGATGGCTGTGTTAATTACCCTGACTTAATGATGATATAATGTACGCATGTATTGAAATATCATGCTGTACCCCACAGATAGGTATAATGAGGGTGTCAATCAAAAAGAAAATAAAACTGAAAAAAAGAAGCAAGAAAGGAAGGGAGGAAGGGAGGAAGGAAAAAGAAAAGAAGGGAAGAAAGGAGGAAGAAAGGAAGGAAGGGAGGCAGGAATAAAGGCAGGCAGGCACCCAGATAAGACATAAGATGGTTCAGGGGAGTATGCCGCAGATCTGAGCACCTGGCAGACCCTCTGTTGGCTCCACCCGGCTTCCCTGGGCTGAGCAGAAGCTGCCCATTCTCCTGAGCCCTCTGTGTGAATTCAGCTCTCCAGTTGCTTTTCAGGGGAGGCTGAGGCCACAAGCCGAGGGCGGTTCTTCCAGGCGCCCAGTTCAGCGGCTGTGTGGAGAGGTGGAGGTCGGAGCTGTTTGTTTGACACAACTAGGCAGGTTACACTTTTATTAGACATAAACCTAGGGGAAAAAAAAAGTCAACCTGGGAATGATTCCTATTTGGAGCTAGGAAACTAGGCCATGCCTAAGATCAGTGACCTACATTTCCTATTATAGAAATTTAAGATGAAACAGCTGTAGCTGCGGTGCGTGCGGGCCGCATCAAAGGGCAGGGGCGGAGAGAGGGAGGAAGAATAGATGCAGGCAGGGGATTTTGAAAGAGTCGTTCTGTTTAAAATCAAGGCCACAGTATTTAATAATGGAAGAAAAATGAGTCTCCCAACTGTGTATTTGTTTTCCTAGAGGAGCTGTGTTTGCTAACTCGTGGCGCCTTCAGCAGGTAAAAAGAAAATCCATTCCTATTTCCAGGCCCCTTGGAAAATGACAGCTCCCCTTGGCCTCCGCCGCTGCTCACAAAGACGCGTCTCCTGTCACACGCTGGCCGACAGCCATCTGCTTTTTGTTAGAGACTTCTGAGAAAATGTTTGCTTGATCTCATTGATCCGGGCCCTATAGACCAGGCCTGTGAAGCATCTAAGGTTAATAGGCTCTTGGGGTTTAAATTTCCATGAGACTTGGTTGAGTGGGGAGAGGGGGGTGGTCATCCAGCAAAAGAAAAATAAAATGCTGGTGATATGCAGTGCTTTTTATAATCCATAGCAGCTGCGCTGTGGTCTCTGGAGCAGGCCAACACCGAGGTGGCTATAACTACCTAGAGGCCTCCCAGGCCTAGGATAATTTCATTCATCGTCAGTCCATCCGCGGGTTCTCTAGTTGTTAAAATGTGGAGGTCAAAGAAAGCGGAATCCACATCTCTGGGAGATATTGCTAATATTTGCCAATATCCAGTTCTTCCCTAATTCATGTCCGCTGAGCATTGCAATGTCCCATATCGATGTCTCAAGTCATCGTAACGTCGCAGAAGTAAGCTGAGAGGCACAGGTGCTTAAACTCGGATGCCAGATCCCTTGGTCCTCATTTGCCTGCCACCCCACGCCCAGCAACATCACGTAAGAGGCTGGCATCAAAAGAGGAAACAGCCAGGCGTGGTGGCACACACTTGGAATCCCAGGACTTGGGAGGCTGAGACAGGAGGATCGTAGGTTCAAGGATAGCCTCAGCAAGTAGTGAGATTCTCATCATCAACCTAGTGAGACCCTGTTTATTTTTATTTCAAGATAAAAAGTAAGGCTGGGGAGTAGTTCGGAGATCTATCAATCCTCAGTATCAATCAATAAATAAAGATATAAATAAGTAAATAAATAAATAAATAAATAAATAAATAAATAAATAAATAAATGAGAGAACAGAGCTAGGTGTGGTGGAACACATCTATAATCCCAATACTTGGGAGGCTGAGTCAGGAGGATCACAGGTTTAAGGCCAGCCTCAACAACTTAGTTAGACTTTTAGCAACTTAGCAAGACTCTGTTTCAAAATAAAGAGTAAAAGTGCTGGGGATGTAGCTCAGAGATTCAACCCCCCCCTCCCCCGTCACCCTAGGTTCCAGGTAAGGACAATATGGAGCAGAATCTCTGTAGCTGGGACAGGCAGTGTTGGTGCTAAAGCCCTTTGTCATTTAAGCTGCTGAGATTTGGGGGTGATTCATAGGCATGCCCTGACTCAGACTATATCAACTCGATGTTGGAATAAGTTACAGTTTTTGTCAACTAAAAAAAAAACTCAAAAAACAAACTAAAACCGATGACTGTCTAAGAAGGAATATGGAGTGGGCTCCCTGCAGAGCTGGAGCAGGGAGACCTCGCTGTCTGCCTCTATGCCTGGGCCTTCTCTGTGCATCTCAAATCTTCTTTTGGTGTGTGTGTGTGTGTGTGTGTGTGTGTGTGTGTGTGTGTGTGTGTGAATTGAAGCCAGGGGAATTCTATCCTCAAATTACACCCCTAGCTCTTTTTATTTTTTTGTTTTGAAACAGGGTCTCGCTAGGTTTCTGAGAGTATCGCTACATTATTGAGGCTGGCCATGAGTCTGTGATCCTTCTGTCTCAGCCTTCCAAGTACTGGGATTACAGTTGTGCACCACCATGCCCGGCTGGCTCTGCCTTTCTTTTGAAAGAACACTTCCCTGAATTTAGGCTCACCTGGAAAATCCAGGATAGCCTCATCTCGAGACCCTTAATCAGATCTGCAAACACCCTTTTTAAAAATAATGTCTGGCCAGGCGTGGTGGCACATGCCTGTAATCCCAGTACTTGGGAGGCTGAGACAGGAGGATCACAGGTTCTCAGCCAGCCTCGGCTACTTGTGAGGTCCTCTGCAACTTAATGAGACCCTGTTTCAAAATAAAGAATAAAAAAATCAGGCTAGAGGTATAGTTCAGAGGTAGAATACCCCAGGGTTCAATGCCCAGTATTGCAAACCCCCCCACAAAAAACAAAAAACAAACAAAAAAACACAACCCCCCCAAAAAACAAATAAACCACCAAACCCCCCAAAACCACGACTACCACCACCAACAAAACACCAAGGTCTGCATTCACAGTTTCCATTTAGGTGGACAGATCTTTCGGAGCCTCCATGACACCCATGACAGGAATACTTTCCTAGTGCCAGCCACTAGGCCAGGCAGTTTATGTCCTTGTTTTACCTGATTTTTTCTCTCAGTAAGTCTTTGAAGTAGTTATTATTATTGGTACTGGGGTTTGAACCCAGGGACATTCTACCTCTAAGTTACACCCCAGCCTTTTTTTTTTGAAACAGTCTCACTAAGTTGCTGAGGGTCTTGATAAATTCTTGAGGCTGTCCTTGAACCTGTGATCCTCCAGTTTCAGCCTCCTAGATACTGGGATTACAGGTGTACACCATCAGGCCTGGCTCTGAAGTAGTTATTATTGTGTCCATTTTATAGATAGTGAGATTAAGTTTTAGGGACGTGAAAGAATGCCATACAATGGTAGGAACCAGGAGTTATACCTAGGTCTTATTTCTAAACTCGTGGGATTTCATATAAATGTCATCTTATATAACATTCAAACCACTATTTATTTATTTTTATATGCTTTTATTGGTGCATTATAGTCTGACATCATAATGTAAATCATGTTGACAGTGACATACATGCACACAAAACTTGGTGCTCCCCCCACTCCCCTCCCATTCCCCATACAGAGTACTGAGATTGACACTGGTATTTTCACATATGAACACAAAGTTGATGGTAGTAATTCCTTCAGTGATCCTCACTCTTTCCCCTTCTTTTCCCCCTAAACCACCTCCCTGACTCCACTGAGGTTTCTCCTCCATCTTCTACAGTCCCTCTGGTATCCCAATTATTCCCTAGCCTCTGCATGTTAGAGAAAACATATGACCCTTCACTTTCTGTGACTGGCTGATATCACTTAACATAATGTTCTCCAGGTCCTTCCATTTTCCTGAAAATGACATAATTTTGTTCTTTATTGCTGAGTAGAATTCTATTGTGTGTATGTATATCCCATAGGTTTGTGATCCATTCATCTGTTGACGACACCTTGGCTGATTCCATAATTTGGCTATTGTGAAGTGTGCTGCTATGAACATGGCTATGCATATATTACTATAGTTCTCTGGTTTCAACCTCTTTGGAAAGATACCCAGGAGTGGTATAGCTGGAGCATATGGTGGATGCATTCCCAGTTTTCTGAGGAATCTTCACACTGATTTCCATAGTGGCTGAGCTAATTTGCAGTACCAATAGTGTAGAAGAGTTCCTATTTCCCCATATCCTTGCCAGCATTTATTTTTTATTTTTATTTTTTCAGTACTGGAATGGAATCCAGGGTCATTCTACCTCCGAGCTACACCCCCAGCCTATTTTTTATTCTTTTATTTTGAAACAGGGTCTCACTAAGTTGCAGAGCACCTCACTAAGTAGCTGAGGCTGGTCTCAAACCCAGATCCTCCAGTCTCAGCCTTCCAAATGCTGGGATTACGAGCGTGCACCACCATGCCCGGCTTGCATTTATTGTTTTTTGGCTTCTTGATGATTGCCATTTTGATTGGGGTTAGATAGAATCTCAGTATAGTTTTGATTTGCACCTCTCTGATTGCTAATGATGTGGAATATTTTTTCATGTATTTATTTAAACCACTATTTCTTTAAAGATTTCTGGAACTCCCCTGCTTCTAAACCACTGTACAAACCATGCTAGGAAAGTCTGCCTGCTCGCATTATTATCATTTGAATGTATGTGGTTTTAGGCAGTTTTATTTTCATATGATGTAGCTCCCAGATTAAATTCTGCTTACAACGAACAGGCCGCAGTACCTGATGAATCGTAATGGCCTGCGGCTTCCTCAAAGGACTAATTACTCAAGATTAAATTAACCTGGTTAAACCCAGCTGAAGGCTTTGCTATCCGATAGCAAGGCTTTGGTAGGGACGAGACCATGTGAAATGGCCCAGTACCAGGGGGTAGTCACATTGGCCTGAGACCTCTGCTGTGTCTCATGATCTCTAAAGCATGAAGGTGTGGCCCATTCACCAAACACACCCAAGGAGTCCTCATCTGCAAAATAAGACTTTCCTTTGTGCGCTGGATTCAATCTGAATCTAATAGCCATCTCCTCTGTCTCCTTTGCTGGAAATACCTACTTTGTTTTCTAGACAGCTGGAAATGCATGGTCAGCTGGTCATGGGGGAAACGATTGCTGACCTGGAGACTCAGGACAGGATGATGAAAAGCAGCTGTGATTTAACCAGTTGTGCCCGGAACGCCCCACCTCTGGACTCACTGCAAGATAATTGATGCCTTTGTTTGGATCTCGTGTTATCTACTCCAGTCGCATCCTGTCTGATGACAGGAATTATTGCAAAGATAGAGTAATATTTGTTGAGTATGAAATACATGCTAGGAACTTGTCATCGACCGTTGCACTTAAGTCCCGCAACCACGGATGAGCAGGTATTGTTGTAATTTCTGTTTCACAGATGAGGAAACCAGGTGCAGGGAGATCAGGTCATGTTCCCAAGGGTGCACAGGAAGGATAACGAGGCAGGATTTGTAGTTGGAGCCATGTGCTTCCTCCCTGCACTGGGCCGTTGTTCGGTTGAATGATCGCTGGGAATCCTTCTTCTCTGGCCTCTCTGATTCCCTTGTCCTCCCAGCCTCGTAATTAGATCCCTGCTCTATCCTGAGAATTTATCCGGTGGCTAAAGAGATCTTCATTACTTTCCCGAGTGTTCTCCCTGTCAAAAACAAACCACACCCCTGCCAATATGACCATCTCATGTGGAAAAGGGGCGAGGAAACAGAAAGCCCTATTCTACCACTTGCTTTCCAGTCCTTCCTTAAAGGGTCAGAGTGATGCCACTGAGTGTATAACCTCGGCCTTTAGACCTTTGGGCTCAAAACAGATGTGTTGTCACTGGAAGCAGGCTGCCATGCTTGCTATTTGAGAAGAAGGAACACATAGACTCCCTTACTTCTCTTGGGGCAGTGTATTGAGAAGCATCCGGAAGCTCTGATCGACTAGTCATGTCTGCAAAGGGCTCAGGCATGATAAGAGGCAGTGTGTGTGCTCTGCAGTTGCCATTCCTGCCGTGGTAAACAACAAGACATGAAACACAACAGACATAGAACTCTATTGCTAGGTCGAGTGGCAGTGGAGGGTTCTACTTTTAAGTTAATTTTGCCATGGAAATTACCCCATGGGGTCAAAAAGAGAATGGGTGATATAAATGTCAAGGAAGAGGCACCTGTGTGAGGTGGTTTGTTGCGTCTGTTGCCATATTAAATTAGCATTCAATTGCTGGGGAAGCCTCGTCAGCATAGGTTAGGGTGAGCTTCAACTTATCCCAAATTAAAGGGCAGAGGATTAATTAGTTTTGATTTAGTGGGATTTTGCTATCATCTGTCTCTCTCTGCATGTTATTTCCTAATGAAGGCATTCTGTGAGCAGAAGTTTTGGAGACAATTGATCAATAGCTTAGCCCAGTGGTTGGGTCTCTATTTTCTCTCAGTCCCCAGTGCCTTCCTTCAAACTGTTTTTGTTTTTTTCTTGTTGTGGTCATTGGCTTCTGTGTTTACTAGGAAATTGAAACTCTGGCTGCGGCTGTTTCTGTGAGCACAGCCTCACGAGCAGGTAGGTTGGGGAAGCTCCAAGACTGTGGTAGACTTCAGAGCCTGGAAGCGGGTTTTGTGATGGGGGCAGGTGGGCTGCGTTGCACTGAGGGGCTGGCAGCTCTCCCAAACCTCACGAAATCTTGCTCTTCATGACTTAAAGCGGTGTGCTCATTTTGCTGCCATCAGGTTTCAGAGTGCTTATCAAAGACTCACAGTGTCTCCCCAAGGCTCGCCCAGGCCTCCACGTCTTCAGAAAGCTCCAACCGGCTTCCTTCTTTGGCTCCCTTTCTGCTCCAAGGGTCTTAGCACAATTGTGGAATAATTGATACCTTTCTTCCCCGCCTGTCTGCTGGATCCTGTTTGCTTTCCATGGAAACTCTCCAAACATCTGGATAGTCTTCCATTTCTGAGCAGGCCTGGCAGGGAGGTCTATACTAATGTTCTGGCTCATTTTCATTCCCTTGGTGAATCTCAGGCTGCTGTAAAAAAGAGGGAAACTGAGTCCAGAGAGGTCAAGCAACTTTGCTAGTTTCCCCCATGGTTAGAACCTGGATTCATCTCAGGTCTGAGGTCTGATCTGTGTAGTGTTCCTCACTCTGTCTTCTCCTCCTTCCTCGTCAACATCTGTCTTTTGAAGACTATATTTGCCTAACCATTATCTTTTGTTCTTGTTCATTTTCTATTCCATTATTTTTCTCAGTGGCAGAGTGCTGCCTCTTCAAATTAAAATCCTAATCACATCCCCTCTTGGTACAAAATTATTTGTAGTTCCCTCTTGCTCTTCTGAAAGAACCCAAGCATGGCCTCTTGGGCCAGGTTTGGCCTTTGCTGCCGACCCCCCCCCCCATTGCAGTCTACCTCCCGCCTGACAATTATACTCACTTTTGTGCAGATTCACTGGCTCCACCTAGAATTCCTTCAGTGTTCTCTTACCATCATCATTCTCTCCTGCCTAAAATGAGCAGCTTTCTGCTTATCCTTGAACATTCAGCTAAAGAGGCACACTTCTGGAAAACTCTGGCCACCCTGCATGTCCCCCCTTAAAGGCAGGATAGCAGGCTTCTCCCCTGGGTTCAGCATGGAAAGGCTCCTTCCTCCAGCTGGGCCCCTGTCCACCCGATGCCTGCTCCCCTCCTCTAGACCACAACCTGGATATTAGGACCCAGCAACTACCTGTCCAGACAGCTCCAGTTTGTTTTCAGTGTGAGAGTATAATTAGATATTTTCTTTCAAAGGAATAGCTTGACTTGAGCTTCATTTTGTAAAACTGCCATTGTGTAACCTTGTATGTGCTTATATTTTTTGCAAAGATAGCATTTCCTGGAAATTGTGGGTGCCAACCCCTCCCCTGGCATCCCCTTCAGCCAATGGTGTAAAGATTGTGTGGCTATGTTCCCACCAATAGGAATACAGCACAGGAGTCCTGTGCTGAAAATAAAACACCCAGCAGTTTCCGCCATGTTGTTCTTGTCTACCTAACTTTACTGGTGGTAGGATCTCTTTTTTTGCAAAAAGTAAACTTGCCTTGCCAAGCCACTTTTGAATATGTGTCTTTTCTCACGATGCCATGGAAATTTATTTCCAACACCAGGACCTGAGGGGTGAGGCTATACACACCCAAGTCAGAGGGATGGCCACGAAGAGGCCACGTTAGGGAGAGAAGTGTTGTTCGGAAAAGCAGCTTGGAGTCACAGTTTGTTGGACAGAATTCCACATGGGAGGCCTTCTCTTCTGCCTTATGAGGTCGGGGCAGGGGGTTAGAAAGGCATCAGGCTGGGGTGAGAGCACCCCTTTCCTGGGCCCTATAGATATACGCGTACAATTGTACGAACCACTGCGCTTCCTTTTCTTTCTCTTAAGAAAGGAATGCTGACACTTGGTGGCAGATTCCCTCATTGCAAGCCATACTGGAGGGATTCCGGAGTTCAGACCAAAGAGAGCTAAGGCCAGCGAGTTCAATTTGGTTCAAGGAAAAGTTCAGTCCAGGGTGGAAGGCCGGTCCCTGGTGGGGTGGGGTGGGGAAAGGGGTGGGGCTAGCCCCAAGGCAAGGTCAAAGGGCAGTGCCTTTGAATTGTCAGCACCTTGAAAAGAGAGCTTAAAGGTGACCTTCAGAAGGTCATGGAAAAGGCCAGATCCTTTCCAGGGCCCTGTCAGTGAGTCTATGCCATTCGTAACTACCTTTGTTTCTCATGCCTGAGCCAAGTCTCTCCCCGTCAATACACTTTAAGAGGGTCAGTGACAGCTGAGAGTTTCGAGTAAGGCAAGCAGGGGCTGGAGCGTACGCCACAGAAGGAGTTGGAGATGTTTACTTGAAAGAGAAGACTTAAGGGCAAGGCGATTATCTTCAAATCAATGTTATTTATAATTCATATATAGTGAAATATTCTGTAAATAATCGGTCAGAGAGCCTGCCATGCACTGTGAACGGAAAGAAGCAAGTTGAAGAATAGGATGCTGAATGTGTTCTTATATTGCATTTTAAAATGCTAACGAAGATGTGTGTGTGTGTGTGTGTGTGTGTGTGTGTGTGTGTCCATCTGTCTGTCCACCCATCTGTCCATCTTTCTCTCTCAACCCCATCTTTATATAGCTCCCTATATGCATTGGCTATAAATAGTTCAGTGGCAGGTCAGTTTTAAAAACTCAGTTTTTCAGTTTACAAAAATGAAATTTTGTTCATCCCTATGTCCGAACTCAACTTAGAATAGGAGTTCCTATTTCCTATGAGGAAAACCTGAATCTTACTACCACGGGGCACTTACTTCCTTTTTGGCCTAAACTTTGATCTTTGGGGAAAGTGTTAGCTAACCAAAGGGTCTCACTGACACCTTCTCCATGAGGTGGCATCTGGCTGCAGGCTGGTGCGCTCTCTGATTGAGGAGTGCCTTCACTGGCTCAACACTGGGTCTCTGTTGCTGACCTGGGGAGAAGGTGCTCACCTTCTTGTCTAGATGGCCCCCGTGAGGGTGTCTGTCCCTGCCCAGTGGTCTCTGTTAGGCACAGTGTGTATTTCCTTAAGGCCAGGTTGGCTTCATGCTGATTTCCAGAGCAGATCCCTCTCAGATGTTCAGAGTGGGCTCCTTTTGGCCTCTGGATGTATTGTAGGCAGCACTACTAGCTCTCTCCTGTGCCCTGGTAAAGCTCTGACCCATTATGTTGGTCTAGCAATGCTGGGCCCCCTCTATGGCCCTTGCTTAGACTTCAGGGAACTGATTGTATGATGGTGGTAGGGTAGGGCAGTCAACTCTCTCCTACTTGCTGGGGAAGGGGGCACTTAGGTTAGACTTCTGCCTTTAGACATCTGAAGTCAAAGTGAAGGCAAATTCCTTATATTCCGGGTCACCCCTAGTTTCAAGAGAGGCAAGGAGAAAAGGGCACGTGGCTGTCAACTTTCTATTTCCAATCTGTGACTCCCTGTCCCCAAAAGCACTATCATTGCTATAATACAACATTGTACTGTGTGAATTTATCACAATATGCATAGGATGGATAGGCTGTTTCCTTTACACACACAAACACACACACACACACACACACACACACACACAGACTTCAGTACTTCTTGAGCATCCTTGTAAATGTCTCCTGGGGTGCATTTGCAAGAGTTTCTCTAGGGTTTCTGTATAATGAAGACTTTGGTTTTTGTTCTTAGTTTCTGGCACAGAGCTTCAAAAAAAAAAATCCTTGGAAATTCTTGAGTGATAGACGTGTCTTTGTTATGCTAATGTGGAGAATCAAGGTGGCTTCCTCTGTGGCTTCAGGATGGGGATTCATCAGGAGAAAGACTGAGCACCAGAGAGCTGGGACTTTCAGCTGCCTCTACTCTCTGGGAAAAGAGGGGGGCTGAAGATTGCGGTCAATCACCTTGCTAATGACTTAATGAATTACACCTATGGAATTAAACTTTGATACAACTCTGAACATTGAAGCTCAGTGGAGCTTCCCGGATGGGGAATCCATTGATTCTTTGAGCCTGGCACCCTCCCAGACCTCTCTTTTGAGGATCATTTACCATAATTGTTAAGTATGGCGCTTTCAGTGTGATGTATAAGTCACTCTAGCCAATTATCAAAACTGGAGGGGAAGGCATTGAAATACCCAAATTTATATCTGGTTGGTCAGAAGTACAAATGGCTTCTAAATTGAGTCCCATGGTGGCCTTTGCCATTAGCCTACAGGTCTGCACTAACTCCAGCGGGTGGTGTCAGAGCTGTATTGAAGTACACTCATTTGGGAAATAGCACAAGGGCATATACCTCGGTGTAAATTTGTTTCCCAAAGTGTTCGAACAACTCACACCCATCACTGGGGTGCATTAGGTTGTTCCTCGCCCTCAACAAATGTTGGCCTTTCTAGTTTTTGCCAGTCTGCTGGGTTCCATTGATTCCTCGCTATGTGAATTCCCATTTTTCCTAATGAGAGTGAACGTCTTTCTGTCACGGGGAGGTGAGTTTCCCTTGGTTCTTGTCAACCCAAAAGAAAGATCTCATTTGCGGCACACAGATAGGCTAAGCATAAAGGGTTTATTGGATGAGTTCACCAGGAAAATCACAGAGTCGGCTGGTCCAGGAGTGGGAAAAAAGGAAAACATCTGCCACGTGGTGAGTTTCTGTACTGTCCAGAAATCCCACCAATCCTCATGGGTGATAATGTGGGGCGGTCACTTCAGGGTTTCCCTCCACAGCTTGCTGCAACTGCGCTAAATTCACCATGTTGGAACTTTCCCACTGGTGTCTCCAGCTGCAGTGTAAAATCTGCACATCTCTAACCACTGCTGGGTGGGGCGGTCTCAGCATCTCATCTCTGGAAGGCTGACGCCTTTATTTCACTGCCTTGCTCATCTCTAAACTAACTACCCAACACTTTCATATATATATTTGACTATTAAGATTTCTTCTTCTATACAGTGCTTGTTTATCTGTTTTGCTGGTTTTTCCTGTGAGGTTGTCTTTTTTTCTTACTGGTTATGTATCTAGGATATTATTTTCTGTCTTGACTTGTCACTCTCGTTTTGATGTCTTTTGAAGAATGTTAGTATGGTAGAGTACATATTCATCATTTTCGTTGTGATTTATGCTTTCTAGGTTTTGTATTAGAAAGAAATCATTACCTTCAAGGCCTTAAAGATATTTTCATATGAAAATTTCATTTTTTATGAAATTTTGCTTTTCATCATTACCTTTAAGGCCTTAAAGATATTTTCATATGAAAATTTCATTTTTTATGAAATTTTGTTTAAGTGCTTAATCTATCTGCATTTTTTTTGTGTATAATGTGAAGTAATGGCACAATTTTACTTCTTTTTACATAGTAACCAATCGCCCCAGCATAATTTATTGATTAGCCCTCTTTTGCTATAGAGATGCTAGCTCTATTATAAATAAAATTTTTATATATGAGAAGGTTTGTTCCTGGTTCCCTTTCATATTGCACTGTTTTTTTTTTTTTGCCCATCGTGTGTTAATACTGTACTGCCTTCATTGTTACTCCAATTCACTCTAACATCTTGATTATCCTTGGCCCTTTGTTCTTCTGTATATACATATTGGAATCAGCTTAGCAAGTTTTATTAAAATAAAAGCTCTTGGAATTTTGATTAAAATTTCATTAAATCTGTTAATTTGGGAATAATGTATGGCATTATCTAATATTAATATCAATTCTTTAACATGGTATGCCTTTCTATCTACTTAGGTATAGCAAAAACTTTCAATGTGGGCTTTGTACAAATTTTATTTCAATTTATTCTTTTTTTTTTTTTTTTTTTTGGTACTGGGGATTGAACTCAGGGGCATTCTACCTCCAAGCTATACCCCCAGTCCTATTTTTTATTCTTTATTTTGAAACCAAGTTTCACTAAGTTGCGGAGTGCCTCACTAGGTAGCTGAGGCTGGCCGCGAACCCGGATCCTCCGGTCTCAGCCTCCCGAATGCTGGGATTACAAGCGTGCGCCACCATGCCCGGCTTCAATTTATTCTTTATATTGACCTTTGTTGTAAATAGTGTACTGTTCGAGATTGTACCTTTCCATCAGCGAGGAACAACCAGAAAGACTCTTTGACTCACAAATAGAACCACAATGAGGTGGATGTAGTGGCACGTGCCTCGAATCCCAGTACTCGGCCGAAACAGGAGGATCACAGGTTCAAACCTGGCCTCAGCAACTTTGTGAGACCCTGTTTCAAAATAAAAATGAAAAGGGCTGAGGTGTACCTTGGAGGTAGAATGTCCTTGAGCTCAATCCCCAGTACCAAAAACAAACAAAAAAACAAACAAACATGAACATCTCTACAATGAACATCTCTGTATGCATCCCCTTACAGACCCGTATAAGAGTACACTTAGGGCCCATCTCTGGGAGTGAGCTAGGGCTCATGGGGACCACATAACCCTAATTTGGTGAAGATGTCCCCATGGCACTTCAGTAGCTCACCGGTGGTATGGGGTTTTTGTGACTTCCCTTTTTCTCTTAGACTTAGGATTAGACATCTTCCTGGTATAAAGGGATTTCTCTTTGTTATTTCAATTCGCTTTTCTTTGCTTCCTAACAAGTTTGAGCATCTTTTCATATCCTTGCTAGTTTAGGGTTTTCTTTTTTGTAAAGTGCTTATTGATATCTTTTGTTCTTTTTTTGATGTGCAGAAATTCCTTGTATATTTTAGATACTAATCTCTTATGCAAGTATTGTTAATTTGAGTCCTTGTAAATACCTCTCCTACTTTTTCATTTCTTTTATTTAATTTTTGTGTGTGTGTGTGTGATCCTGGGGATTGAACCCAGGGGCATTCCACCTCCAAGCTATACCCCCACCACTTTTTAAAAACTTTTTTGTTTAGAAACAAGGTTCTATACCAGAGTTGGCAGAAAATATAATGCTGGGATGATTACTAAACACCAAAAATCTGCAAAACATATTAAGCTGAAGTTATTCAATACAGATGCTTTAATAGATCTATTTTGATATTTAACCACATTCACTAGCTTAAATTTGGCACTTGTGGAATGCAGAAGACTGTCATTAAAGAATAATAGAAACATTTAGGAAAAAAAAAGAAATAAGAAACAGATCTCACTAGGTTGCTAAGAGCCTTGCTACATTGCTGAGGCTGTCCTCAAACCTGTGATCCTCCTGTCTCACCCTCCCAAGTACTGGGATTATAGGCATACACCACTACACCTGGCTTGTCTATCTTATTCATCTTAATTTTGTTTATATGTCCTATACTGAATCGAAATACTTAATTTTGAGGAAATCGATTTTATACTTTTTTTGGCCTTATGGTATATGTTTTTAAAAATTAGCCTAAAAATCTTTATGTGCCCCATTAAAATTACAAAAACATTTACTTACTTTTGGGGAATATAGCTTTACATTTATATCAACGTCCTGTACCAGAGTGGGAGACTTGTTATGATCAACCTACACTGACACATTATTATCACCCAAAGTTCACAGTTCACATTAGGGTTCACTTTTGTGAGTACATTCCATGGATTTTGATAAATAATGGCATACATCTGCCCTTCCAGTGTCTCACCGAATACTGCCTTGAATAGGCATCCTTCCCGCTCCCTAATTCCAATCTTTTTTTTTTCCTGTCTTCATAATTTTGCCATTTCCAGAATGTCATGTAGTTGGAACCTTACAACATAAAAACCTTTCAGATTTGCTTCTCTCATTTAGCAATATGCATTTTAGTCCCCTTCACTGAAAAACAAAAAAAGACACATTGAACTTTGCGTTTTGTGTGTTGGCAATCCAGTAGCTGTGGATTGTGGATAGCTCTGCGTTTCTAGCTGCCCTGTTTCACGATTTCTTGTTAATCCTGAGCTCATGCTACTTGGCACTTTATCTGAAGGGATGCTTGGGGGGCTGGGGTGAAGATGACTTCCTTCAGATAGGGAAGGGGTTGTGTGATGTCAGCTGTCCAGAGAATTACCAACCTCCGGACTATTTGAATTGATTTCCCACCTTGAGCTTTTTTTCAAATCAACCAGGTAGTTTGAGTTCATCCTGTGAACTTGACTGAATCTGACTTCAGATGATAGATTCTCAGGGGAGATTCTTTTTTCCACTCATCACAAAGTAGTGGGTAGTTGGAGATGGATGATTTTCCTTGCAGTCCTTGCAGAACTGGGTTTGTTTTTAGATCGATCTTATACAAAGGGGGAAGTATTCAGGGCCGCAGCTTTTTGTTGGGGCCTCCTTTTATACTCTCCACTTTGAGGGGGCTCCGGGCTTTGCTCTATAAACAGGAAAGACAGGAAGGAAGTAGAATTTGACAGGCAACCAACATTCTCTGCTACAAACACTATCTTAAACAAAAACTCCTGAGTGAGTCACAAGTGTAAACATATCCAGGAAAAGCAAGGCAAAGAAACAGTTTCAAAATCCTTACAGATTTACTGAAGACACAGTGTGAGTTGACCCTAAGGCCTCACACACCTCTTCCTACATTGAGATTCACCCCATAATTTTCTCATTCTAGAGATGTTCCTTGTTGCAGCACGCCTGCAGAAGTCAACTAGCAAAACATTTGATATATAGCATTACAAGTGTGCAGCTGAAATTTGGCAGAAATGAACATACTCCAACTCAGATGTGAACAAACATCTGGGAGTGTCAGTTATTGCCAATACTGAAGTAGACTGAGGACTCATTCGCTTATAATGCTCTGTAAGCATACTCGTATTTATTTCTTCTGTCTGTTTTAGTCCATTTTGTATTGCTATAACAAAATAGTTGAGGTTGGGTACTTTATAAAGAAAAGAAATCTCTTTATCCCACAGTTCTAGAGGCAGGGAAATAGGTATCACAAGTCTGGATTGCACGGGAGAGAGAGAGAGAGAGGACAAGAGAGGAGGGGAAAGGAGAGAAGAGGAGAGGAGAGGAGAGGAGAGATATCAAAAGAGTGAGCTGAGAAAGCCAAAATTGCTTTATAACAATCTACTCTTTTTTTTTTTAAATAGTATTGGAGGTTGAACTCAGGGGCATTCTACCTCTGAGCTACACCCCCAGATCTTTTTCATTTTTTATTTTGAAACAGCATCCTGCTAAGTTGCTGAGGCTGACCTTGAACTGTGATTCTCTTACTTCAGGCTCCCAAGTATTATATTAGCCACCACACCTGGCTACAAACCACTCTGTGTGTGTGTGTGTGTGTGTGTGTGTGTGTGTGTGTGTGTGTGAGAGAGAGAGAGAGAGAAACCCAGGGACATTCTATCTCTGAGCTATACTCCCGGCACTATTTTATTTTTTATCTAGAAATAGGGTCTCCCTAAGTTGCTGAGGGCCTTACTAAATTGCTGAGGCTGGCCTCGAACTTTCAATCTTCCTGCGTCAGCTTCCCAAGTACTGGAATTACAGGCATGTGCTCCCAATCCAATCTCATGAGACCTAACCCACTCATGTAAGATGGTCATTAATCTTTCTCAAGGGTGACACCGCTCCTACCCAATGACCTGATTACTTCCCCTTAGGTCCCACCTCTCAAAGGTTCCACAACCTGTCAGTAACCTTACATTAGGGAGTAAGCCTGCATCACATGAACCTTTAGGGATCAAACCGTATCTAAACCATAGCACTGTATGATGAATTCATTAGGATAAATTATAGAAGCAGAATCACAGTGGGAAATGTAAGCTGATTTTAAATTTGGAAAGGTTGCGCCTAATTTTTCTTTAGCTACTTTTCTTATCACCAGTGTGTGAGGGTTCTTTTTCCTCCATACCCTAGCCAATGCTGAATATAATTAGAAAAAACATTTTTTTGCACCATCTTTAGTAATCTCATAAGAGTTCTGCTGCATTAGTTGTAACTCTCATCTATAAATAGTCAACCAAATCCAATGCCCAGATATCTATCAGGCCAGCTTCTGTTCTTCCAAATGTCTCTCCACTCTTCAACTTCACAAGATGGTGTTTGCAGATAGGGGAAGGCATTTGTGATTTCCTCCTGGTTCATGCGGGGAGGACCTCTGCTCTGCCTGCTCCTCTGCTGGCTGCTGCTACTTTCTCTTGCTGAAGGTGGGGTCCGGTTCTGCCCCTGCCCTCCCTGGCTGGGCCCCATCTAGGTTCTTGATGCAGATCGTGAGTCTCAGTCACGCTTTCTGCCCGCCCCTGGCTTAGGCCCTCCCCCTGCAATCTCAGCCTCCCGTGCCCCCATTTTGCCCCTGATGGATGCCTCTAATTGCAGGCTTGCTGACTTGCAACACTCTACTGATTCCTACCTCCTGGTAGTGAGTTGTGAGGATTCTGGCTGCTTTGTCATTGGGAAATACCCTCAAAGTGTCCTCACCTATCTACGCTTAGACACAGTAGATAAACGCTTCAGCACAGCTATCTGTCTCCAGAATTTCTTCTGTGAGTATCTAGTTATGTTGGGGTTGGGGTAAGGGGAACCTTTTTTCTCCTCTCTTCATTTTTCTAAGAGGGGTGGTGGGACTGCTAGTAGAGTAACACTCCTGCCCTTCTCTACTGCCTCACTCCTCTGAAGATGAGGGGCTTGGAGAAGGAGCTAGAACTGTGAAGCTTTGAAGTTCCTTCTTCCTGAGATATGCAGAGAGTTTGTCTTGGGGCTCTCTATTGTGAGTTTCACAGGGACAGAATCTGGTATTGTTAAGAGAGCCTGTGTTTGCCCAATAACACCTGTGAAACAGGTAGGCAAGGCAGTCTGCGGTGGAGTTCTGCGTTAGGAAGCCCATAATATTCATATTTTCTCTCTCTCTCTCCTCCCACCCCTTCTCCCTCCCTCCCATATATTGTTTAATCTCTTAAGGGTGGTCATTAAGATGTGTCCATGTTTTACTGTTAAGTCATACTGCTTTGTAAACATTCTTGTACAAGTTTCTTTCCTGCTTGTCTGACAAACTCGTCAGGAGGAATTACTACAAGAAAACTTGAAGGCTCAGATGTATGCCGATTTTAAATTTGGAGACGCATTACCTAATTTTTCTTCAGTTACTCTCATCAGCACAGTGTGGGAGTTCCTTTTTCTCCATACACAGCCAATACTGGTTATAATTAATTTCAAAAAAAAAAATCTTTGCTCATCTGCTAGCTGAAATATTGTTTTAATTTCCATTCGTTTTATTACCAGTGAGGTTGAACATCCTTTTCAATTTGTTTTCCTTCTTTAATTTCTTTGTGCATGTTCTTGGCAAATTTTTCCATTAGGATGGGATTTTTTTTCTTCTCTCTCCTTTGATTTGTAAGAGCTATTTTTTATGTCCGGGATCTCAGGCTTTGGTTGATGGCAGATTAGTGTTGTGGTTTGGGTTTTTCCAGATGTGATTCTGGACTAAGTTACTGAAACTGTCATCACTCCTTCATCTCTAAATTAGTTCATGTTTCACAGGTATAAAATGTCATTGCCTTCTTCCTACACCCCCACCTCAACTACACCCCTCCAGGGATAGCTGGGAGAGGCAGCGTTGGCAGTTGCTCAGAGAACTGAATGACTTTACATAATAGCGATATATCCAGAGAAAGAAGGAATCATAAGAGAAGAACCAGACAATGTTCCGGAGGACAGTTATATGGAGAAAAGACCAGAGAAATCTGTTCCATTCAAGTGTGTGTGTGTGTGTGTGTGTGTGTGTGTGTGTGTGTTACTGTAGATTGAATCCAGGGTATTCTACCTCCGAGCTACACCCTCAGACCTATTTTATTTTTTATTTTGAAACAGGATCTCACTAGGCTGATGAGAGTCTCACTAGGAGGCTGGTCTTGAATCTGTGATCTTCCTGTCTCAGCCTCTCAAGTCTTGAGATTACAAGTCGCCACACCCGACTAACATTTTCTTTTTAAGACATTTCCCCCCTTCTCTTTGTTCTCTTTGCAGTTTGTGGTTTATCTCCCTCATTCCCCCCTCCAGAGTTATTTATTAAAGTTATTTTCCTAAGGTTTGACCCAGAGCTATATTTTTTTAGTATCTATCTCTGAGTGGCACTGACTTAAAAGAGGATGTTCACTGAGATGGAGCTCATGAGGTACGTGTTGTAAACATTCTCCCTAATTTCCTGTTAGCCTTTTAATTAAGTGTATGGCATTTTGCCATATAGGGAAACTTGTTTTTGCCTTCATGTGTGCTGTGTTGGTGCCAGTTGGGATGCACTTGTCGGCTGGTAGCAGAAGACACGACACAGAGGGGCTTAAACTAATAAGCAAATGTGTTGGCCCGTATCGAATACAAAGGAAGTCTTGCAGTCAGTGAACCGCAGACCAAGGACTAGGATCGTTCCATCTTTCTGAGCAGTGATATCTTAAGGCTGATTTCTCTCATGGTTAGAAGGTTCCTGTCAGTAGCAGTCAGGGCTTCATTACCTCTTGCTCACATGCTCACATTCAGAGGGAAAGAGAGAATGGAAAGGAATCTCTCTCTCTCTCTCTCTCCCTCTCTCTCTCTGGTACTGGGGATTGAACTCATGGTTATTCTACCTCTGAGCTACACCCTCAGCCATGTTTTTATTCTTTATTTTGAAACAGGGTTTCACTAAACTGCGGAGGGCTTCACAAGTTGCTGAGGCTGGCCGCAAACCTGCTATCCTCCTGTCTCAGCCTCTCAAGTACTGGGACTACAAGCATGCACCACCACACCTGGCTGTGTCTCTCTTTTAAAAGAAGAAAATTTTCTTCCAAACAACTCCCATTGAGCATCTTCCCAATCCCAGATGGTACAGGTATTCTATCTCTGAAGCCGTCTTAGGGGGTGGTTCATGCACTTGGCTTTTCCCAAGGGTCCTCAAAGTGCAGTTCCCACCCCAATAGCATCAGCCCTTTGAAGAAGAAATTCTCAAGACTCCAGCTCAGACTTACTGAACCAGAAACACTCTGATTTAACACACCCTCCAGGTGCTTCTTAGGGATCCTTAAGTTTGAGACCCACTGGCTCAGGGCCCGCCACTGGAGCTGGGAAATCATATGCCCCTTGAGTTACAAGGGCTGTTGAACAAAGCTGAGGTTCCTTTAGGAGGAAGGAAGAGGTACCAACCATGTCCATTATGTGAGACGAACAGTACACAATTCAAAGCCCACATGACCCTTAACCTGAACTTTTTGAGTTGAAAAATTAATGCATGCCTATAATAAAACTTTCTAATTATAGGAAGGGATAGCTAGGCATACAATGCCTGTGAGTCTATGCTTGCTCTTTTCATGTAATACATCAGGGAGATTGTTTTGTGTCAATGCCTGTAAATTCTCTTTCTTTCTTTGTAATAGCTATTATTCCATTTCATGAATGTTTCATAATCTAGTCAGTCAGTCTCCTGTTGATGGACCTTTAGTCTGTTTCTAATCTTTTGCCAACATAAATAATGTTGCAATGACCATCTATGTCCATCTATCTTTGTGTGTGGACAGTTATATAGAAATGGAATTTCCAGCTCAAAGGGAAATCCATTTTAAATTTTGATAGATATTTGCAAATTGTTCCCCCAAATGATGGCACCAGTTTATTCTCTTACCTTAGGGTGTGAGAATTCCTGTTTCCCAGTGTCCATACCTCACCACATTTGGGTATTGCCACACTTCTAGATCTTTGCTTATTTAATAATCAAAAATATTATTATTTTAATGTGCAACTATTCGTTTGTTATTTAAATGGACATATCTTTATTTATGGGGGAAAGTGGACTTTTTTCCTACAACTTAAAATTCGTTTTTATGCCTTTTTTCTAGGGACTGGACGCATAGGCATAGATATTTATATTTACAGGTTCCCTGGAAGGATTCTGGTTTTTGCATCAAGCAAAGAAAGGCCTTCTCAAGTCCAGATGTCAAAAAGACATTCTAATAGAACAGAAATTACGCACAGCATCCCTGGAGTGATAAAGAAAGCCAATGCTATTCCATTTGCAAAAATATGGCTTGTTCAGAACTTTTCAGGAACGCATTCTTGGGTGCAGAGTGGCACACACATATATCTCTTCCATGGTTCAAATGGTCATTAACCCTTCCATGGAACAACAACAGAATGCTTCAGGTCCGAGAGGTGAATCCCTCACAGGACACCCCCGCCCTCCCAGATGTTGTTTGCTGTCCTCTTGCTTCCGGGGTGCCTGGTTGATCCTCCATAGGTATCTTTCAAATACCAGCTCCTCTGGGTCTTGTTAAAATACTTTATCAATGGCCATCTTTCTTGGCAGGCGTGACCTTTAACAGCTTTGCTGTCTCTACCTGACTCAGATAACCTCCCAAGGAAGGTTGCCATGGCGATCCTGCACTGGGCTCAACCAAATCTGGCTTCTGTATCTTATTAAGCAGCCTCTAAAAAGGAAATCACACCATGCCATGGAAGATGAGGGTCATTCACACAGAGGAGCAGCGTTCTGGGGTCCTCTCCCCTCTCCAATTACCAGCCTGTCCTCTCTGCCAGGAGTGGAGTCACTGTCCCTCTTGCTTCCCCTTTTCCTAATCTCAGTTGTCATGGTAAGCGCTGAAATTTGAGAGGGTGAGGGGGCGGAGGACAGTTGTGGCAAATGTCAATCTGCCTTTCAAAAGATGTTTTTTTTTTTTTTTTTACAGCTGAAATCTAACACCACTGGCAAATGTCAGGAGTGGTGCTTAATGAGACCGAGTCAGAGACACTAATTGGATGAATATTCTTTTCTTCTTTTTATTGGGATGTTTTCCTGGGGATCGCTGTTTTTGCCTTGACTCTCATTAAATCAGAGCAGATAATCTCCTTTAAGCTACAAACCCGGGGCTCCCGGCTCTGCGAGAGGGGCTGGAAAGCACAGGAGCTGCTGGAGACTTTCGGGGGCCGTTTTGTGCTCCCCCCTGGCTAGAAGGGAGGAGGATGTGGGAGAGATGTGGTAGGCACACAGGCTGCAGGAGGACAATCAGGCTCCGAGTCCTGTGGTGAGAGCATAGCAGAAGGGAAGATCGGGCAGCAGAAAAAAAAGCTGCTCCTGAAAAGGGCAGGTGCCACCATCCACCCCTGGGCGTGTTGGTGGCCATGGCCTCTTGGAGGCAGAGGCCCAAGTCAGCCCTGAGTCCTGGGGAGGCCTGTTCTGACTGCACACGGAGAAAGGGGTGAGACAGGCAGGGGAGAGGGCTCTGCCGGATAGGGTAGGAAACCTCTTCTCCTCCTGGAAGGTCTTTCCCACTGTATCAATCCCCTGGGTCTGGGACTACCACAGACAGAGGCTTAACCAACAGAAACTTATTTCCTTATAGTTGCAAGAGCTGCACGTGCAAGACCATCAGCAAGTCGAGTTTCTCTTGGGGCCTTGGCTGGAAGATGTCACCTTCTCCCTACACCTTCACCTGCTCTTCATCCCAATCTCCTCTTCCTATAAGGATGCCGGCCATATTGGGTTAGGGTCCATCTTAATGACCTCATTGGACCTTAATTGCCAAATCTGGTCTTGTTCTGAGTAATCGAGAGTCGGGACTTGGAAGTGTGAATAAACAGGAGGCACAGCTCAATCTACGACGTCCACGCGCTCCTGACAGCCCTCTTTTCTGGGCTGCTCTTGGCCTCTTGCTGTGTCCATGGAGGGAACAGCCAGGATTCTGCACTGGAAGCATGTCTCAGTAGTATGCAAACCAGAACAGTGTCTGGATCCTCGTTTTTTACTACATGTCAGTTGCTGTCATGACACAACGCCAATAAAATTTAATGTTCAAATAATGCCAGAATCTGCTGTTAAAATTATAAGAAGATATGATGTCCTAATAAAATAATAAAAGCTCTTGGTTAAGTGGTCCAGGATATTCTCTTCTAGTCCCTCTTCCCCCTTCTTCTTTGATCGAATCCAGGGTTGCTCTACTACTGGGCTACATCCCCAGTGGCCCCCTCCACCTTTTACATTTTTGATTTTGATACCGGGTCTTGCTAAATTGCCCAGGCTGGTCTTGAATTTGTCATCCTCCTGCCTCGGCCTCTGGAGTCGCCAGGATTATAAGTGTGGGCTGCCATACACATCGGTTTTTTTCTGTTGTTCACTCAGGAGAGCTGTACTTCACCCATTGCTGACAGCCACACTTCATCTATTGAATTTATTGTTCAGTCCAGGAAATAGGAAGCTCCATCTGGGCAAGATGCAGGGCTCTTTTCTTCATCTTGCATCCTGAGCACCTTGCACATGGCCTGGTGCCTGGTGGATTCTAAAAGGTAGGTGGCAGCTAGGCGTGGTGATGCATGCTTGTAATCCCAGTACTTGGGAGGCTGAGATTGGAGGATTGCAGGTTCGCAGCCAGTCTCAGGTACTTAGCGAGGCCCTCTGCAACTTAGTGAGATCCTGTTTCAAAATAAAGAATTAAAAAAAATAGGGCTGGGTGTATAGCTTGGAGGTAGAATGCCCCTGGGTTCAATCCCCAGTACTGCAAAAAAAATAATAATAATAATAAAAAAAGTACGTGGCAAATAACTGAATTGACAGTCATTCTTATTTCTTCCTCCACTACAGAGGGGACACCCTGGCATCAGTTGCTTTTCTGACCAGCTGGTGTCCAGGTCCCACACACATCTGGAGAGCTCACCCACAGGCACTGAGGGGGCTTCCTCTACGGGGTGGGAAGGGACTTACACAAACATCGATCCGTTTAAAAACCATCACGAAGACTCGAAGTAATTACACAAAAGAAACAAAGACCTTAAAACCAGCTCTGGGATTTTACTTCCTTTAGAGCCCATCACCCCTGTGGTCTCCAGCTCTCCACCCCCTCCTATCCCATGATGGTCTTTTTGTGGAGCCTCAGGCGTGCTGCCAAGTGACGAAGCCCTGCCCCCCACACCAGAGTTTGTATCTTCTCCTGCCCGCATCCCCCTCCCACACCCTCAAACCAAGTCACAGCTGGCAAAAATTAGCTACCATCGAAATCATCTGTGGAGGGATGTCCCTGAACTCCTGTGGTGATGTCCTTATAACATGATGGAGGCTGGAGGTCTCCATCACAGCTGGCGTGTTTGCATCTGGACAATTCCTCAGGCTCCCCGCTTCAGGACATTTGCATGGGGACTTACGTTTGTGTCCTAAAAAGAGCCACCGGAGTGGGCTCTCCCTATACAAGGGAGATAGTCTGGCTCCAAAGAAAACCCCAATCCCTGCCCCAAAGCCACTGGAAATAATGCTCCAGGCTTTGGCTTCTAGCTTTTGGAGCCTTAGAAATAGTGAGCTGGGCATGGTGGCACATGCCTATGATGCCAGTACTTGGGCGGCTAAGACAGGAGGATTGCAGGTTGGAGACCAGCCTCAACCACTTAGCAAGGCTCTCGGAAATTTATCGGGACCCTGTTTCCAAGTAAAAAAATAAAATAGGGCTGGGGGTATAGCCCAGAGGGAGAATGCCCCTGGGTTTAACCTCCAGTAACACACACACACACACACACACACACACACACACACACACACACAGAAATGGTTTTGATGCCAGAGATGCTGTTTTAAAAATTGTAGACTAGGACTGAGGTGACACTCTAAGTCATAATGGGCAGGAGGTGAGCCCCCAGAGTCTCAGCTGAGAGCAGAAGGCAGCAGAACTGCTTGGAAAGGAATGGCTGGCACGGCAGTGACGTCAGCCTCTAATGCTTACCTGGGTGATCCCGAACGTATCCCCCTGGGCAGAGTGAAGCCCACTAACAGGCTGAGCGGAGTCGGGGAGGAGAGAGACAGCTCTCCCGTACGATTTTGAAAAGCTTGCATCTGAGAGGTGTAGACTGAAAAATAAAAAAGGCCCTTACAGCAACAGCAGCCACAACCCAACTCCTCATTGCTGAAGGGACCTCAGGAGTCTCAGTGGAAGAAAGTGCCAGATACGAGGATTTCCATGTACCTCAGGGGACCGACACAGGAATACCAGCAGCTCTGGGAAGGCCATCCCTGCCGCAAGAGGCCCATTCTTTCCAAAAAACAAAAAACCCAAAAAACCCCTTGTTGCCCATTCTGGCTCACACCCTGCCTTCAAGGGAGGGGCCCTGGTTGTCCCTGTCCTGCATGGGCTTCCAACCCTCTCCAGTTTATGTCGCTTTCCAAACAGGGTGAAACCAATTCTTACCCTGGGCTGCTGCTGCAGGGTCACTGGGAGGGTAGTGTCCGATTTTTTTTAAACTGTTTTTAATCCTTGATAATTCCTGCTGTTGACTCTCCTACACCACTGTGATTATCCTGTGTCCCTCAGCAGCAAAACAAAGTTGCATCAAAATAAAAACCACTGAGCAGAGAATCCTGCCTTGGGCGCCTGCCTGTGGGGTCCCACAGGTGACTGCATATCTGAGAAGAGCCAGAATCCCAGGCAGATGATATGCTTGTGGAGACATTAGGAGCAGAACCTGAAGGCTCAGAAGGGCAGAGTTGACAACTTTCCAATGAGGATCTGAGCAGGAGAGAGCCAGCCTGAAGGGCACTGGGGGAAAGGAACAGGGGAGGGGGGTGTCCATGTATGTTGGAGTTGACTGTTGACATCAAGGACTAGACCACGTCCCTACCCCCATGCACCGGCACCAGGTGAGTCCCCAGGATTTTGGCACAGCACAGGGGGGCTGAGGGGATGCTGAACAGAGTTAGACTTTCTTCCAACCCAGTGGCAGGATGGCCCAATCAGAAATAAACTTGGCTTACAGAAAGATGGGGCAAGTTTTACTACTTGTGTATTAAATTGAGGACCATGATTTGTGTCTGCTTCCCAAGCTACAAGATATAAAGGCCCTTTTCTCAGGCAGCAGAACTCTGGGATTGTTTACAGAGTAGATGTTGGAGTGGAGAGACTTGTCCTGTCTTAGGGTGTGTGTGTGTGTGTGTGTGTGTGTGTGTGTGTGTGTGTGTGTGTGTGTGTGGCGGGGGGTTGGGGGGGCAGGTAGAGGATTGAATGGAGCAGGGCCAGAGTGGGGACTGGGAGGGGATGCTTGTTGGGGGAGGATGTTGCTTGGCTTGTCCCAGGAAGGGGGTGAGCACACAGGGCCCAATGTCTCAGCATACAGTCAATGATCTGGGACAGGGGCACTGAAATGAATTTCCTTTTAGAAGCAAGAGATGGCTCTGAGCATGGGCAGCCAGGCCCTCTTGCTGGGCACAGCTCAGTGCCGTGTCTCCTGCTTCACGTTGCTTCTTGACGTTCACAGCCCTGTCCCCGAAACTGGCACTTGGTCCTCAGTGAGGAACCCTGAAGCATACGCTCGGAGATGGGGGCACCTGAAATAAATTGAGCTCAGCTTCATACCGAGTGTGGAGATGAAGAAAGAGAAAGCACACATGCGCATGTGTGCGCGCGTGTGCAAGTCTTCCATGATTTTCCAGCAAAAAAGGCCCCAGATTCACTTGTTCAAGGAATCCACATTTTATTCTTTTACTGAGACTGGATACTAGAAAGCTGTCATCTTTTAAGATCTGCTTATACTTTTCATCTCCATCTTGAAGGCAGCAGAAGGCACATAGCTAACAGAGGGAATGGGTTTCATGACCCCCTTCAAATCCAGCAATAAACGAGGCACACTTGCTTCGCACAAACCACGTGCTTAAAAAGAAAAGACTACTCCTGACCGAAAGGTTTCAGTAATACTTTCTCTTGCAAATGATTTAGGTTAAGGCTCCCGTGAACTCCACCTGCTGGGACCCTCCAGGATGGATGGTTTTCATAATGAAAATAGCTCTGTGAACAATCAACCTGGTAGCTTTTGTGACAATTTTGCCTTCTAGGAAGAAGCTGTGACTGAGACCCCACAGATGGAAGGTGAAAAATGGGTCTAAAGTAGTGGATTTCCAACAATAATGCTCAGCGCCCTTAAGTTCCTTAGACTCTGCGAGTTTTGTCTTTAGGGGGAAAAGGAATAAATCACAAGCTCCCTTCTCTCAGTGGAGGGATTCTGTTTGCCAATTGCATTATGGGAAAAATTGTTACTGGAATAGGTTTGAAAAGCACATGACAGAATCACCAAGAACGGGCTATGAAGAGTACTAAGCGTCTACTCTCCAGGGAAGGACGGGCAGGGTGGGGTGTTTGTGAACTTTGTTTACTTCAATGCTTGGTAGAGTTATCAAGACTCTACTTGGTCTGAGTCATACAATAAGGTGTTAAGGAAGCCAGTGTGAAGGTCATCTTTTTTAAAATTTCTGGTGGTACAGGGGATTGAACCCAGGGGCATTCTACCTCTGAGCTACACTCCCAGTCCTTTTTTTATT
Source organism: Graphiurus murinus (assembly GCA_004027655.1). Taxonomy (NCBI): domain Eukaryota; kingdom Metazoa; phylum Chordata; class Mammalia; order Rodentia; family Gliridae; genus Graphiurus; species Graphiurus murinus. The sequence continues at coordinate 143,455 of PVLC010000798.1, forward strand.
CTTTATTTTGAAACAGGGTCTCACTAAATTGTGGAAGGCCTCACTAAGTAGCTGAGGCTGGCTGTGAACCCAGATCCTCCAGTTTCAGCCTCCCAAGTACTGGGATTACAACACAGGGGCATTCTACCTCTGAGCTACACCCCCTTTTTTTAAAAAAAAATTTGCTTTGAAACAGGGTCTTGCTAGGTTGCAGCTGAAGCTGGTCTTGAACCTGCGATCTTCCTGTCTCAGCCTTCCAAGCACTGGGATTACAAGCGTACATCACCACGCCCAGAGAAGGTCATCATTTCAAGGTCCATCCTGGTCCAGGTGGGAAGATACCACTGAAGTTTCCTGCAGGCTCCTGGCCTGCAGAGCTTTGAGTGAGGCCATGACTAGGGTAGCTGCTTTTCCTGTCTGCTTCAGCTTGGGCTCACTAGTCTTCTGACCACAGGCTGGCCTGTCCCACTGAAAGCTGCGGCAGCTCAGACGGGCATTTATCTGGGCAATGGGGCCACCTTTGTCTTCTAGTCTCAGCACGGGCTTTGGGGCAGGAACACCAGAGTTGGCATGTGGTCTGCTGCTTCTTAGTGTGGGGACTTGGGCAACTTTGTCTTTGAACTCCAGCGTCATCATCTGTAAAGTAGAGAGGAGAGTGCCTGCTTCCTAACGAGCCCGGAAGATGGAATTGGAGAGTTCACGAGTAATATGTGGTGCAGCATGACGCCCGGCACAGAACAGAGTCTCACCGAGTTGAATCATCACCACCATCATTAGCTGGGGAGTGGGGTGGGCGTGGCTCAGTGGCTGACTGAGCAGTAGCTGGGGCCGCATGTGAGCCCCTTGGGATGTTCCAGGGAAATGTGTGACCCTGAGGCACAGTGAGACCAGGGGCCAAGGATGAACTCTAAGTTGTCTCTCTGCATTCAGGAGGGGGAAGATCTCCTGCCCACTGCGTCTGTTGGTGACAAGCGATCTTTGGAAACTTAGGATACAGCGGAAGGGCAGGATATGATCTCCCACTCTCAAGATATAAGTTTTAAAAGAAGAGTCTTCTTAGGTTCTCCCTCTCCCGTCTCGGACTTGGGTTGTTGAAGCAGGACCAGCTGTGCTGAATGTTGTCAACCTCTTGAAGTCTGGCCTGTTATAAAAGCCAAAATGTTTAGTGGATTTCCTGGGAGGAACAGCTCCAAAGAACTTAACAGAGAGTGGCTTGAAAGCAGGAAGAAAGGCATTTTGTTCCTTCAAGGAGACTATCGAATACTCAGTCCAAACACCCGCATAACGAATTCATTACTTTACACCAGGCAGACATCTTTTAAATTAGGCGGAATACAAATGAGTCTTGTTTTGTGCCATTAATTCCAATGGTTTCACACAATATTTGAATCGCTGGCTTTTCTTTTCTTTTGGAGGCAGACCAAATCAGGCCGAATCCACTTGCATTAAAAGCCATTCATGAGACCCAGCCAGCCCTATTTTGCAGATGGAACGCCATATGTTTCGGCTCACCCCCCATATGGAGCAATAATATGCAATCCAGGAATAGAAAGTACTATTTCTTTACGTCCGCCTTCCCAGTCACCTCTAACCCACAAGCACTTTCCATTCTGGACAGAGATAGGCAAATTCATCATAAAAAGATCCAGAAAGATGCTGAGAGTCATTGTTTTTTCTGCCCCCCCCACACACTCTAGACTCAAGAACTTAAATGCAATTAGTTCTAAGACTTTAGCGTATCCATGATATAGCACTTGGAAGCACTGCCTTTTTACAATTCCAGGAATATGTTGGGCCTTTTAACTTGAAAGCATAACATTTGACTTTCTGCAAAGGTCAGGTGGTGGTTGGAGAAGTAGTGAGTTAAGTGGTCTAGTCCATGCAAAAGCATTCGTAGGTGATATTTCTCAGAAAGAGCTCAGGCTGGAAGAGCAGAAGTATTATGGTTCAGGAAGGACTCTGGTAGCTATGTAATCTGGGTCACAGGGACAATTAGAATAAGGCTTCGGGTTCTGAAGAGACTTCATGGGAGGGACCAAAGGTAGGCAAGAGGTAAGGGCTCCTTTTCCCATTCATCCCCCATGCATGCTAATAGAGCACTGAACTGGGAGTCTATTGTTTTCTCTATTGTTGACTAGCTGGGCGACCTTGAATGACAAAAAGTTCCTCACCTATCAAGTATGGGAATTAGGTAGAAGTTGTGATGGGCCACAGTACCCATGTTGCTGGGTACTGTTGAGACTAGCCTCAGTGGGCAGGTGGTGAGCTGAGTTAGATGTTTGCCATGAAGACAGAATCTGAGGGTGAGTGTGCTGCTTACTATTTACTTAAACTAGAATGTCTCCAACCACTTTTTTTTTTTTTAAACTATAATTCAATTTGTTCATAGAAAACCTGAGCACTCTTTGGAAACCTGAAGAAGGGCACGTCAGCTTCTAAACCATTCTCCGACACTTAGAAAGGCCTTGGGTAAACTCTCATATCCGTCTCCCAGTTGCTGGGATGCTTTACTCCTTGGCTAGGGAGCAGTTCAAGCAACAGACCACGGGCTGTCATGGAAACACAGACGCTGCTAATCTGGAATCCTGATTTTAATGTGATTGCAAACCAGAGGCGAGGGGCAGATGATAGCATTTCATCTTGTTGTGGATCATCAAGAGGAGGCCCACATCTTCGTCCAGTTATTTACGTTTCAATCAGCCATAATCGGGGTCCTCGAGTTCTGAAATGTCTGTTTTGGGGACCTTGGAGATTGAGCTCTGAGAAATCTAGGCCTGTAAGATAGCCTGGCCCCTGCAGGGTAATCTTCCATTCAAGCAAGCGATCTGACTTAAAATGAGACTTTCTGTTTCCTTTTCAACCAAGACACCAAAGGCCAAGAACGAAACAGGAACAGCCATGTATGCTTGGATTCAAAGCCAGACCAGTGTATACAAGTCACCAAAACGGGCAATTGAAGAGAAAAAGGCTATGTTGGGGGGACAGTCCTTGGTATGTGATGTGACCCCAAACCCTATCCACACACCCTAGGAATGAGTCACATCACAGGCAGATGTGACAGAACACATCTTGAAGATGACCTGGAAAACTGGTCTTCCCTGGGACTGGGGGCAGTGTGCTGGGGCCCCACAGAGACCTGAGCCACAGACAGGTTCTCAGGCTGAGGCGCCTGGGCTGGGAACACTGAGGTTGCTGGGCGGCCGTGCCCTGAACTTCCTCTGAATCAAAGGGACTAGAGAAAGAGGTCTAACCTGGAGATGCCTCAAAGGGACTTTGACCAAGAAGTACATCTGGAAAGGTGGCGGCCACATATCAGAGCGTCTCTGAAGGGTGACTTCCTGGGGGGGACTAACAGTTGGAATTGTAAAGGATCAGCCAGAGGAGCCATGTGGCATGGCTGGGCAAGTGCTGAAGACGGTGGAGAGCAAGGCTGAGTCTCCCTTCCCTTCTCTACCCCTCACACGTGGCCTTGAAAGTGGTAAAGTGAAGGAAGGGAGACGTTCAAATTCATGTATGCATTAATAATCCCTTTTCTTTGCATTGCTGAGTAACATCGTATTACCATTTCACAATTTTATTTTTATTTTTTTCAGAAGAGGAAAGCTTTATGGGGACTCACGGTTTCTGAGGTTTCAGTGCATAGGACCAGCTTTGAAGCATAAATGTCAGCAGCTGCAGTGGCAGGGAGCGTGGAAGGACGCTGCGCCCACACCATGGAGGCCGGAAGTCCCTTCCACACCATGGAGGCCGGAAGCTGCTTTCAAATCATGGAGGCCGGAAGCTGCTTTCAAATCATGGAGGCCGGAAGCTGTTCCCACATCATGGGGGGTGAAAGCTGCTCCCGTGTCATGTAGGCTGACCATTTTGTACCTTGCTTACTCATTCTCATATTGATCAAGATATTCATCCATAAATTCCCGGATAAGCAAATTATGATATTTGCACACTATGGGATACTACTCAGCAAGAAGAAGGGAATGAACTATTGACACGTACAAATGGATGAATCTCAAAAGAAACCAAACACAAAGACATAGAGATTACATTTATATACAACTCTAGGAAATACAAACATTTATTAAGTTTATGATGCCAAAAAATACTAGGTGGCTGGAACAGGAGGAAGGAATCATTAAAAAAAAAAAAAAGAGAGAGAAAACTTTAGAGGTAATGGTTATATTTACTATTTTCATTAATCTGATGGTGTTTCATGGATATATACATGTGTCAAAACTTATCAGATTATTGTGCAATTTATTGTTTATCACACTTCAATAAAGCTACAAAACAAACAAACAAATGAAAAAAAGATGTGGCTGTTTCTAGTTTGGGCTATTTGGACTGAAGCTGCTATGAATGAGTGCTCATGTACAAGTTGTTGTGGGAACACATGCCTTCATCTCTCTTGCTTAAATACCTAAGAGGAGAACTGGTGGCTCCACAAGTAACTGTACATTTAACTTCTTACTTAAGAAGACCACACTGGTTTGTTTTTCTACGTTGTTCCATTTCAGTACCTAAGCCGACAAAGAGGGAACTCAGCTTGGTTATTTTTGACTGTGTGCTATTCATTTTCTAGAAGACTTGTTTGTGGGCAATCGTTGTTGGACTAGGATGAAAGTATCTTCCTTTGGCGAGTATTTACTTTGGCTTTTGCTCACCGTCTTGGGACACTACCAGCCCAGGATCCCGTTCAACGACATTCATGGCTTGAGGCTTATTTTGGACTCTCCATCTGATGCACATCTGGGCTCTACACAAAGGCCAGCTTGTGGTCACGAGTGTTCAAAGAGGGCTTTTAGATTTTTATCCCTTCTACTTTGTTGAGTGCCAAGGTACCTCTTCTTGTAGGTCCCTGGGTATGGGGTTAGGTAGAATGGGTTTCCTTCTGGCTTCTCCTGATCCTGGTGGTGTGACCTTAGTTGTCCCATTAAAAACCAAAGCTAGCCAGGCATGATGGTGCACACTTGTAATCCCAGTACTTGGGAGGCTGAGACTGGAGGATCCGGGTTTGCAGCCAGCCTCAGCTACTTAGTGAGGCCCTCAGCAACTTAGTGAGACTCTGTTTCAAAATAAAGAATAAAAAATAAAAAAATAGGACTAGGGGTGTAGCTCAGAGGTAGAATGCCCCCAAGTTCAATCCCCAGTACCAAAAAAGACAAAACAAAACAAAAAACCAAAACCACAAACCAAACCAAACAAAACAAAACAAAAAAACTCCTCAAAGCTCTTTTGTTAAATAGCTTCAGGGTGAAAGTGATTTCAATCTACTTCCCTATATTTCTGCTTTTACTTAGGGTTTTCAATTTATCTCCCACAATTTCTGCTTTCACTTACGGTTTGGATGGGACATTCATTAGTCTCCCGTTAGTGTTTTTATGAAGATGCTTTTAATGTGTTAGTTCGCATTTTTAGTTGTTTTCAGGAGGAAGTTTAGCCCAAATCACTTCTTCCACATTCTGACATAGAAGGTATATGGATCTGTTTGCAGGATACTTGGTGAAATGTTTTTCAAATTTTAAAAACTTATTCTCTTCCATTTTGGAGAATTTTATGGAGTTACGTCTTTCATATATTTTTTTTTCTTCTTCCTTCAATTTTCACCATTGTCGGTGGGGACACAATTATCTAGATGATGAACCTCCTTTATTGAGGCTATAACTTCCTTATTTTGTGTCATTTTCTTCCACAATGCCCTATTTTCTGGGGGAATTTCTCAATATTCTTTTCAAGTGATTCTATTGAATTTTTGTTTTTTACTCACTATCATACTTTTAATTCTAAGAGCTCTATTTTTTTTTTCCTCCATGGTTCTCTGAGTGCAATTTTCTTCCTTGTGGCATTTCTGGTCTTGTTTCTTGAGGTGAAATATCTGCTGCTACTTTATTGAGACTGTTAGTAATAGTTCTTTCTTCCAGGATTAATCATGGGTCCTCCAAGCTACCATCTTCTGTTTGCTCCAGTCCCTATTTTTTCATTTTAGAGATTTCCTCAAATATGAGTGCTCATATTTTAGCACTATGCACCCAAAATGGTGAAAACTCTCTGTGAGTGAGTGTGTGTGTGTGTGTGTGTGTGTGTGTGTGTGTGTGTGTGTGTGTGGTGTGTGTGTACGTTTGTGTGGCTTTTGCTAGCCAGCAGAGACCAGACCTATGTTTTTAAATAGTTCTTCATTGTCTTAACACAATACAATTTAGTTTCATCATGCGACATATTCTGGTTTGGATCTGGAACATCCCCCAAAATCTCATGTGTTGAAGCTTGGTCCCCAATTCAGCAATGTTCGGAGGTGGAGCTTTCCAGAAGTGATTGAGCCATGAGGGTTCTGATTTCATCAAAGAATTATTCCATAATGGCTAAATAGACTAAGAAGAGGTGGAGGGAACTGTAAGAACTGGGACCTAGTTGTAGGGAGAGAGCCGCTGAGGATGTGCCCGTAAGGACTTATCCCTAGGGACTGTTCTGCTTAGGTATAGAACGGCCCCTTGAAGAGCTCAGAAGTTGGGGTTTGGAGCTGATATAATTGAGTCTTGAGGGTTGCAATCTCTGCAGCGCATCAATCCATCAGAATGGATTTATCTGGGTGGTGGCTTGAGGGGGTGCATCTCTTGGGATGCGGCCTTGGGGATTATATATATGGTTCCTCCTCCCCCCTGTGCTTTCTCTCTTGCTTCCAGGCTCCATGATGTGAGGAGCGCAGCCCCTGTGCTCTTCCTCTGCTGCCTCCCGCCGCCATGCCCTAAGGTCCGTGGTCCCTGGCCTTACATGGTCTGAGCCTGAAACCTTAAGAAAATAAATCTTCTTTTGTCTAAGTTATGTGGTCAATCTTTTATTTTTATTTTTTATTTATTTATTTGTCTTGCGGTACTGGGGATTGAACTCAGGGGCATTCTACCTCCGAACTATACTCCCAGCCCTATTTTTTATTCTTTATTTTGAAACAGGGTCTTGCTAAGTTGTGGAGGGCCTCACTAAGCAGCTGAGGCTAGCCTCGAACTCAGATCCTCCAGTCTCAGCCTCCCAAATTCTGGGATTACAAGCATGCACCACCACACCTGGCTTGTGGTCAATCTTTTAGATTATAGCTGCAAGAAAGCGGACCAGAACAGGGACTATATCTTATCCCTGGTCCCTTCCTCTCTTTCTCTTTCTGCTTCCCAGCTCCTGTGAGCTGAGCAACTTTCCTTGGCCATTCCTGCCACCATGATTTTCTGTCTCACCGCATGCCCAAGGCAAGGGTGCCAGCCCTTGAAACCTCTGAAACTCTGAGCCCAGACCAGTCTTTCCTTCTCCAAATTGTTTGTGTCAGGTATTTTGGGTTCTAGTGATGAAAAGTGGAGTGATGTACCGCAGATCGAGGGAGGGTTGCTACAGAAGTCCGTTCTACACTCAACGACCCGGGGTCACGGAGGGTCTGTGGCTTCACACTTATTTCATCTGGATTTTACTGTCTCTTTGGGAATCTCAGTTGCGGGAGCAGAGCATCAGACAGTTGTGGGCTGGCTCCATGTTTCGGTTCAGCTTGATGCTACCTGGATCTAGTTGCAATTAAGCTCTGCCTAGCTTTAAGTGGGTTGGGAAGTGTGGACTAGCAGGCAGTGCCTTTGCCACAAACTTTTGACTCTGGGCTTCAGTAGACGTTGATCTGGCTGACTCTGAAATTAGTATCTTTATGTTATTTTTTTTCTCGTGAGCTGGTCATATTCCACTCCCTCCCCAAATTCTCTTCTAATCTCTTGCCTGTAGGGTGGATGCTGGCAGTCAGTGTTCTAAAAGCTGAGATGGGGAAGAAGACTGGAGTTGGGAGTGATGGTGCGGGGCTGTCTCGGAATGCAGTATACATACATTGACTCAGTATGGCTGTTACTAGTTGGTACCCTGTCCTGTGCCTGGGGGCCACAGTTCTTTGCTTTTATCCTCTCCAGGGTTGGATATATGAGAATTCATCATTCATTTTCCCAGAGGGGAGAGGAAATCTGAGAGTCTAATTGTTTCTTTAAAGTCACCTAATCAAATTTCCCATTTTTAGCACCATCTTCCTCCCCACGTTCCTGGGCACCTGGTGCTGCCTTTCCTGCTGCCGGCTTATAATGTGGCCCAGTCGGTTCCCATATATCCACGTGCCCCTCCTCTTCCAAATGTCTCTTCTTGTTTTCTCTTCCATTCTTTATGTGTCACTGGATTTTACCCTCCCTTTTTAAAAAATCATTTTGGTGAGATTTCTGGAGGAAGGAGAGGTAAATAAAATGCTTTCCATTCTCTTCTTTATGCAGAAAACTTGTTCCCACAACCTTTTAAAAACTCTTTCTTATCAGATGACTGTGCCTGGAATTTTCCATACAAATGACAAGCAGTGACTTCTTGAGGTCCTCGTGTTTTCTAACTTCCTGGAAGTTAGTGGTGGCTTTCCCTGACTTGTATTCTCTTAGCTCATAAATAGTGTTGTAAGCCTCTAATTCCCTGTGTTACATCACTTCCTGCTTGAAATACCTAGAGAGGTTTCTGTCAACTTGGTTGAAATCATACTAACATATTAGAGTTTTTAAAATTAAACAACAACAACAAGCTAATGAGAATGCATAGTTTTATGTTTTCTTAGTAATTAAGAGGAACATTCAGAAATCTGAAAGATGGACTCTGGGGACTTTTGTTGGAACAACTGGGGTTGTCTTGAGAATTGGGAAAACCTGGCTCAGGTTTATCTAGGTAAACTTGAGGATGAGAGAGTGGGAAATGATAGGTTAAGAACTGGGATTTCAAAACTATTCATCTTTTCCCACTGCTGGACAAGGGATTCTTGATAGCAGAATGATCTGGAGCAGAATAAACTGAACAAAAAAAATGTAACCCAAATGGAAAAAAAAAAACAACAAAAAACAATCCTCCTAATACTGATGTACATGAGACTGTAGGTGGAAAGGAGATGATTGAAATGAAGAGATTTACTCCGTAAGAGACAGAAGTCCACCCATCTGACTTAGGAGGAGAGGAAGAAACCTATAATCTCAACAAAATAATAGCTCTTTAATGTTTTACTGGAAAAACACCCTGACTCCTTTTTTTTTTTTTTTTTTTTTTTTGCGGTACTGGGGATTGAACTCAGGGGCATTCTACCTCCGAGCTACACCCCCAGCCCTATTTTTGATTCTTTATTTTGAAACCGGGTCTCACTAAGTTGCGGAGTGCCTCACTAGGTAGCTGAGGCTGGCCGCGAACCCGGATCCTCTGCTCTCAGCCTCCCTAATGCTGGGATTACAAGCGTGTGCCACCACGCCCGGCTCCCTGACTCCTTTTATATGAATGCTAGGCACACCCCCATTCAACTAGCCTTTTTAGAATTTCCTAAATTATAACATTTGCCTTCCCCTGATCTACAGAGAAGCATAAGGTTCTCTCCATTGCAGACCACAAGGTAGAGAGGGACTTTGGGTGTACTCTGGCATAACAAAAAGCCTATAATTTCTATATGATCCACAATGTAGCTATCAACCCACTTCTGCTGGTGATGTGTGTTCTCTTTGCCTCTTTCCTCCATGCAGGCTTTCAATAAAACATCAAGTCTTATTTTCAACTCTGAGCCATACAAATAGAGAGACAATGTAAAGAGAGACTTCATGAAGCGACTAGGATGTCAACAGGGATGTGCTTCTTCTATTATCTATGGGTGGCTCCTCAGAGTGGGATGGGAAGAAGCAATTTCAGCATCAGTACTGTCATGATGGCTCCTCCTTCCCGGACTTTCACTCTCCTTTGAGGCCTGAATGCAGTCCCCTCCTGGGGTGGAGTGACCAGGGTGTGGGGACTGAGAAATTCCTGACTTCGCCCACCTGGGCTGCCCAAGGAGATATTGCTTTGGAGACACCTGAGGTGGGCTGAGGATTAGTCACTCTGGGGTCTACTCAGTGTATTGGGCCAGATGGAAGGGAAGCACCCGGAGCAGACTCGAGCTGGGGGAGGACATGGCAGCTTGAGCTAAAGAGGAGGGGGCAAACTTAGACATTATATCGAAAAGGTGGGTGGGGTGAAGCTCCTGGCTGAGGAACCCAGAGGCCTTGGAAAGGTAGGAGGCCACCTTAAACATAGTCAGAGGAGCTGGGGGAGCAGGCTAGTGATTCCAAGAGCCTTTTAGTTAGAAAAGCAACTCTCCTGCCTCGTTCACATCTTCTCTTGTCTTCCTGCCTCCGGCCATGGGACGATGAAGCACAAAGACCTTCACCAGATGTGGGTCCCTTGACCTTGAAGTTCTCAGGCACCAGAACTGTAATAAATACATCTCCATTATTTATAAATTGCCCAGTCTCAGGTGTTGGATTATAGCAGCATGAAACAGACTAAGTGAGTGGGTGAAGAATTCAGCTGTCTCATGAGGTTTAATCCCATCAGTGTCTCAGCCAGGCAGGCTTTGTTATTCCCAGAGAAAGGAGGTGAGTAGCAGGACCCATGCTGCTCAGGCAGGGGAAGGGCTTGGGCCATTTGCATTCCCCCAGTCGCCCTGATAATACAAAGGAGGGCCCAAGACCACTTCCTTGCTGTGCTCCAGCTTGGTACAAATACTTAATTTTGAGGCCTTCTACTGGAGCAAAGATCCTGACCAGGACAGCTTCCTGCTCTTCCTTCATTAGCTGTCCTCTGTCTCATTGGTTTCACTTTCTGCATCCAGGCTGGTCTCTCCAGAGACAATTCCACATTCTCCCAGCAGCCTGTGGTTTGGTCGCCCCCATCTTATCTTGACATGGGGCCAAGTGGCTCAGCGTGTGCGGAGGAGATGTTCAGCTTCCCGCCAAGTTCAAAAGCAGCAGCTGCAGCCATGAGGGCTGGAGCTGTGCAGCCAGAGCCTGCCACTGGGGCTGCCCTAATGAGCATCTCTGCTTGGTGGACTTGCGGGATGGCTGGGGGTGGGAAGGGCTGGCAACTAAGACTGGTGTAGGAGCAGCAATGGTGAGAACAGGCTCCATCACTCCCTGGCCAAGGCCAGTGAAACTCTGGGGCCCCGGTGGCCAGAGTTAAGCCTAGGGGCTCCTTGTACCACTCGGGGATTCCAAGAGTTTGGGTTTCTAGCCCAGCTCTACCTCTTCTTAGGTTTTTGGACTTCAGCAAGTGAATCAACCTCTTTGCCTCCATTTCCCCATCTGTGGAGTGGGAATAATAACAGAATCTCTCTTAAAGGGGTGGCTCTTAGGATTAGATGAGTTAGTCTATGGAAGGCATCTCGTCAGTGCCCAATAAGCCTTCTCTGCTCCCTTCTGGTCCTCTGCCCCTCCCCTGGTTTCTAATCACCCTCAACCCTTCACTGTGTGCCTTAAATACTATTCAAGGCAATGCTCATTATCAGTCCCAACGCATGTCAGAAGATGCCTCTCTGTGCTTGTGTAATTGAATTTGCAGTCTGTACTCATATGAGCTACTTTCTGCTTTGGGTCAAGGGTGAGTCCATGGAAAACAAGAAAGAGAAAGCCAATCACTTCTGCAGGCTGCCTACCACAGTAACACCGATGAAGGAAGCTCTGGTGTCTTGCTCACTGGTCCAAACACCAAAACAACTCTCTGGATCCTCCCTTTTTGCCTAGAAGGCCTGGGAGCAGGAGTTAGGATGTGTGAAGTGCTTCACCACCCAGAGGGTCTCCAACCATCAGAATGGACTGTGGCTGCAGCGTCAGAGCAAGGACACTTAGGGGGCTCAGAGATACAGCTCTTCACCAACTGGCAAGAGAACGTGTGTGCTGAGTCTATTTTCGTCTCTGCCAATGGGAAAAGCCAAAGAAGAACACAGCCTGGGAGGAGTCTGGCCAGTGGGAGGGTGAGTCCTATCCTTCTTCCTCTCCAGGGCAGGCTCACACAGTGACCGGATGGTTGCAGGGGATAGACTCGAGTGGCCTTGAGATGTTTGCAAGGTGGACTGGTGTTACCAGCACTAACTTTCATATCAGACTGTCCACTCATGAGCTTTGGCATCTTGAACAAGCTTTTAACCTTGGAGAACCTTGGTTATCTAATCTGTGAAACGGGCACACCACACCACACGGGGCTGTTGTAAGGATAAGCGGTACAGAAAGTACAATGGAGTCCAGAACACAAGGCCCAGCCGAGGCAGTGGGAGCGATTCTTGCTCCTCTTTGAGGAGGCCCCTTCGTTCTTTCCATGAGGTGGGGCACCTCCCGCTCTGCAGGCCAATGGGGTGCAGAATCTCCCTTCAAACACTCATACATCCAATGGTCCACACTCTGTCTTTTGTTTGTGCAATAGGAATGTACAAAGGGCCTCCTCTGTGTGGGCACAGTTCTAGGGGCTGGAGATGCTCCAGTGAACTTGCCCCTCCAGGCCCCCGTCTTCTTGGACCTGGGAAGGGAGGCAGGCAGTAGGACGGACATGCCTTTCTCCTGCAGCAAGCACCCTGCAGCCCAAAAGAACAGCAGCGACAAAACCCACCAGATAAAACAGGGCTGAGCTTGAAGCCCAGGAAGGAACCTCTCAGAAGCCGGATCTAAAACAAGGACCTTGAACCAGAGGCCCCCAAGGGGCTGCCGTGGGAGAGGCCACAGGAAGTGGGTCTGGGAAGCGGTTTCGGGCCAGAGCCTCACCTGAGCTCCATGCGGGAGGGGTGAGAGACGCCAGCCACAAGCAGACCAGTCACATCAGAGTCCCTAGGGCCGAGGCCCAGGTAGTGGGTTTTAAAGTTCTCCCTGGGATTTCAATGTGCAGGTGAGTTGGTGAAGGTCTTTGGGGCTGGGTTGGGGTTCTGATCCCTGCTCAGGCTGGGAGTGAGCTTCCGTGAAAGGCAAGAGCCATGAACTTCTCCCAGTAGGTCAGTTGGGGACTGGAAAAATGACCCGCCAGCTGGGCTAAAAGGCTAAAGACACTGGCCGTCTTTCTGGGGCATCAGGGGAAGAAAATGTTACCTGTGAGAAATTCAAAGCTGGTTTGTACCGCTTGAGGTGCTGGGAAGTGGTCGTATTGCCAGCTTGTTGCTAGCACCTGGGCAGGGACATTAGTGAGGACAGTAAAGGATGGTGACTCCCACCACCTCGTGCACAGAGACCCCGTGGAAACGCCCTTGAACATTTTAGAAGGGTAGCAGATAGTTAACAATGGAACAATTAAAGTTTATCATTGTAATTGACCATTTATTTATTTATTTATTTATTTATTTATTTATTTATTTATTTATTTATTTATTGGTACTGGGGATTAAAGCCAGGGGCATTCTACCTCTGAGCTACATCCAGCTCTATTTTTATTCGTTATTTTGAAACAGGGTCTCATTATGTCACAGAGGGCCTCACTCAGTAGCTAAGGCCGGGCGCAGATCTGTGATCCTCCTGTCTCAGTCTTCCAAGTACTGGGGTTACAAGCGTGCACCACCATGCCCAGCTGTTTTTAGTTATTCTTAATCTCTTACTGTGCCTAATTTGTAAGTTAAACTTCATCATATGTATATTTAGTAAAAAGCCAAGGGGAGAGCTCTGGAGAAGGGAGGGAAGATAGGGAGACGGAGGTGGGAAGAGGCGACATCAGGGGTGCTGGGGAGGGGCAGCGGGTGGGGCAGACTGCGGTGTCATGGGGAAGCTATTGAGGGCATTCAGGAGGCAGCACGCCCGTCTGGAGTCCCATCTGACCAGCATCCATAAACGGCCGTGTTCCATTCATTCTGGCGGGGGAGCCTTAATTAGGCGTGAAGAGATTTATCAAACAGCAGCCCCCGGAGCTGTTGGTCTCTCTGCCATCTGGATGGGTGGCAGCAGCAAAGATTGATGAGGTCCTCTACTTCCACCCTCCAGGCCTGAGAAAACCCAAATGGCTTTTGTCCTCCCCAGAAAGGAACAAGATGCTGCCTGGGTAGATGACGGGCATATATGTTGGGGTTCACCCTGAAGTTTGCCCTGATCCTGTAAGGTGACACCCACACCTCTGGCAGCCTGGCCTGCACTTGGGGTTGTTTTTTTGGTTTACAATGACTCCACCATGGAGACCAACAGAAAAAGCCCTGGAGTGAGGCTGAGAAGACCTGGGTGGAGATCCCGCCAGGGAGCTAGCAGGCTTCACGCAGGTGTTTGCTTCTGTTTTACAACCTATACAACCGGGATAATTATTTCTGCTTTTTCAAGCCCCATGATTTTGCGGAAGTTCCTCTTTCATTATGGATGCAAAATGACTTCATTAATTATAAAGACCTCTGCAGGCATTAAGGATTGAATCCAACAAACATTTATTGAGCAACTGCTGTGTGCTATGCATCACGCCTAGTGCTCTGATGGGATACCAATGAAGAAAACAGTCCCTGCCCTTGGCGAGCTTACAGTCTAAGAACAGTCCTAGGACAAGTGCACAAATAACTATAATACAAGGCAGAATATGGTAAGTGCCATGAGAAAGGTACAAATAAAGTGCTACGGTGGTTCAGCGGAGGGAGAGATCCCAGCGGTTGGTGGATCAGGGAGGACGTCATGAAAGATGTGGTCTCTGCGTGGGCCTTGGAAGAAACTCAAGAGCAATCCGGGGACGAGAGCTGCAAGACCAAAGGCACAGAGACAAGGAAACGTGGGCGTCCCTTCCAGGAAAGACAACTTTTCTAGATTGGCCGGTGCAGGGTGCAAAAGAAGAATGGGACCTTATGGGTGGTCTGTAATATCAGGACAAAAAGACTTGCGTGTTTGGCTGTGGGCCAGGAGGACCTATGAAGCTTTGTGAAGAGCTGGAGATGCAAATCGCTGGCGTGTGAGGAAGGACTGGAGCCTGTGCGGCGTGTGCAGAGGGAATCCTCAGGAGACCTGCAGAAATGGTCCCAGGGACACAGAGGCGAGGATGACAAGGGCATGTGTGGAAGAAGAGTCAGGATGACTCTGGGATCTCAGGCTGCATGGTGGAGAGGATCACAGGTCTTCCAACAGAAAAAAGAGGGATCGTGGGAGGAGGGGAGACTTGGCTTCAAGACACGGTGAGTTTGCGGCACTGCCACCAGAGGACAGGGTGTGGTCAACAAGCGAGTGTGGGCTGAGCTGAGCCCAGAGCTGGGAGAGGGACTGGGCTGTGGAGACAGGGGGAGGGCGGGGCTGGGAGGTGTGGCTGGATCCAAAGTTTCTGATGGAGTGCTTGGAGATTCTGCAGAAGGAAGGTGGGCAAGGGGAAGAGAGGGGAATCATGGTAAGCTCTACCTCGATTCCTTTTTTTTTTCAGCTCAAAGTAGGCATGTCAATAAATAACTCATAAATATATAAATAAATATATAAATAAATGGCCAAGAGGAGTTGGGCAGGGAGAGGGGGAAAAAGCCCCACAAGAACATGGCATGCTGGGTGTCAAAGGGCCAGGGACGTCCAGCAGGGGTCGCTGTAGAGTTTCTCGGTGAGAAGGGCCTTTGGAATTGGCCACGCAGAGGGTGCTGAGACCCAGGACTCAGGAGTGGGCCAGGTGTGGGAGGTGAGGCGGGGTGGGGAGGAAGAGAGGGAGTAGGTGCCGGAGACGCCACCTGGGCCCCTGGTGGAGAGAGAGAGGTGAGTGACCAGGAAAGGTGCAGTGACCATGTGCTGGTGGACAGAGGGGGATTGGGAAGTGGAGAGGGGCCGGGGGTGTGAGGCAAAACACCGGCAGAGGAGGGAGCTGGCTTCCTTAGGAATGGAAGGAAGGAAGTGAAGTGGAAGGGGAGAGACTGAGAGGTTCTGAGGCGTGCTCTCATTTTGGAGGGTTCCATACGGGCAGTGAGGGGGGAGGTCGAGGGTGGCGAGGGCTGGGGGCTGAGGTCGAGGCAGAGAGTCTGGAGCATCTCAGATGGGTGGCGGTGGGCAGACTGGAGGTTTGACTGACAGCCAACCGCAGTGAGGGCCAGATGGAAGCTCCTGTGATGCTTGACTGACTGTAAGACGAGGACACGGGGTGGGCGTAATGGGTTCGGGCTGTGACTCCCCTGGTTAGCCAGCCTATCCTATGCCAGAGACTGCGGTGGGACCTAAATAGGCAGGAAGGAAAGCCTGTGTCCTGGCTGTGTGTGTCCAGGTAGAGAAAGAGGAAGAGAAGGAAAGTCAAGGTCCTGGAGATCCTGAGCTTGCTGGCCCTCCAAGACCCACTGTTAGCGAATGGTGCTACGCGGATGGTCCTGGGGCCTCCAGTCTTTCTCTGGAGGAAACCTAGAGGTAGGCTACAACCTACCTGCCCCAGACCATGTTCTCTAAAGAGCTCTGCCCTCTGACTCCCCTGCAGGGAGAAGGTGCTGGTCTGGTAGTTCCCATGGAACATTCTGGAAGCCAAGGCCTTGACTAATCTACCCTGCTGGTGACTCCACCTGCTCCCCAGGGCACTGCCAACTTTAGAAATTAAATGTCTTCTGGGGCTTTGGAGATACTCAGGATGAACGGCTCCGGAGATGTCTAAAATATGATACTAATTATTTCCACTGCTCACGAGGAGACCGGACCACTCAGTTCCCACCAAGGCTGTTAGAGCTGCAGCTTTCTTAAATATTCATCTTCTAATGCAAATTCCAAATCTCAGGCTCCGAGCAACAACAAGAACAAAGGGGAAAATGCAGAGACGTAGCGTGGCCATCCTGGTTTTGGGGCTGGAGCGTCTGTGTGTGTGGGGGGGTTAATGGTTCTGGGTATCTTTCCAGTGCCCATCAGTCGTTAATTTAGAGCAAATGTTCTCTTCTGAATTGCCATTGATTAATTACGTCCGGTCTCATCTGTTCAGGAGCAGATCTTGATTACTTTTCTTAACTCTCTTCACCTTTGAGATAATGGTTTTTTACTTATCTTTCAAATATGTTTTAAAACACTGTTATTTATCAGGCAAGGGTGTTACATCTAACAAATGGAGCCGGCTAATGCTTCTCTATGTGTGACCTGTGATTCTAGCCCCTAAGCTATTGGCATGGAGCCCAGATTTCTCTGGGAGATTATGTCCAGCATTTGGAACTGAACTTGGCTGAGGGGTTTTATAAAAACAAAAGTCTTCAATAAGAATCTCAATGGGGGCGAAAAAAAAAGGATTTTGCAAAATTCTATAACCCTTGCCTCTGTGGGGGGGATGGGAGTTGGGGGTGAACATTGGAACCTCTCCCCAGAGTGGAAAAACCTCAGCATTGGAGCTCTGTGATGGCGGGTGTGACCATCGGGATGGAAAAGTGACAAGAAAGTGACATTGATGCAGCCATTCTGGCTGTGGGGTCCCCCCCCCCCGCAGAGTGCAGGATTCAGAAAACAAACAAAAGAGAGTGGTGGAGAGACCTGGAATGAGATGCTTAACATTCTTTCAGGTCTCACACTCTGGGGCTCTGTGAGGTCCCCCAGAAAGGCAATCATATGCACTTTTAAAAGGATGACATTGACCTTGCCAGTACCTTTCCATTTTTTGTGTGTATGTGTGTCTTTCCCAGTGGCTGAGGGGACAGTGGAGTCCCTTGTGTAACATTCTAAGAGGGCGGGACAGAGGTTAACCCAGAGAGTAGAATCCCATGGTCTCCTCCTCCTTCTTGGCTGACCAAGAACACCCAACATGACCGCCATGTTTTGGACCCTCTTCTGCCTTATCCTGGCATGCAGCAGGCCCATAGAAGGAGTTCTCAATTTTTCACAGACATTGATTTAGACAGAGCACGCTCCCTCTTTGGGGTCATTTGCCTGTTTCACTTGAAGTTCTTGGTGATCTTTGCTTAGCAGAACATCCACTCCATATTGTCTCCTCTAGCCTTCTCTCCATGGCTCTGGAGGCCGGTTGGGGACATGTGTGTCACCCATGGCTTGTCTCTTGGGCAGTCAAACGCTAAGTTCAAGGAAAAGGGCTTCCGCTCTGCTTCGGCCTCCTCGGCTTCTGGCTTCTGTGTGCTCCTTTGCCCAGCTAAACTCTCCGACCGCCTCTCCTCCATGAACAGCACGGCTGTAGACTGGGTCAAGCTGTCCTCTCTGGGTCTTGGCTACCCAGAATCCACGTATTCCAGAGGTTCGGGGCAACTGACAATGGGTGGCTCCCCATTCATTCATGAGCCCAAAGATCCTTCCAACCCAGGAGGCAGGTTGTCATCCAAAGTTACGGGACTGGCTTCTTTGCATGTCCAGTCCTTCTGCCCCCAAAGATGGACCGAGTCTCAATCTGGTTCGGGTGGGTTCTCCTCACCTTCTTCCTGTGGCTTATCTGCCTAATGCTAGATGAACACCACACAGTTATAAATACTCAGGTCAATATATATATGCAGGTACAGATATATATATTCTGGTCACTGTTTTACACTTTAACAAAGGAAACCACTAGCCTGCTTGTTCTATTGTCTGTGCCACCCCGACTCCCATCCGCCTGTGGTGTCGCCGGCAGGAAATGTGAGCCACTGAGTCCCACGGGGTGCCCGCCTTACGTGGCCCCGTCACACCGGCCCACAGTCAGTTTCAATGCCCCTTGCTCGTGCAGATTTTTGAGGGCCTTGAATTCCAAGGGCATGGTGTGGGGGCTGGCCTGGGAGGTGTAGCCGTACTTGAGGCTGTCATAATAGTGGTACTTGACCGGGTTCTGGTTCTGATCCAGCGGAAAGGGCCAGAAGCCATAGAGGTAGATCTGATTGCAGAAACGTGTGGCCAAGGTGTACATCAAGAGGCCGGTGGTGGGTCGTTTGATGTGGACTTTGTTGGTCAGCCAGTACCTGAAAAGAAGAAGAAAAAAAAAAAAGAGTGAAAAAAGAAGCAATAAAGAAATTCAAGTTTGTGAATCATCCTTTGCAGAAGGGAGGGTCTATGCGGCCCAGCAGCCTGCTTCCTGCTACTCCAGGGGCCAATCAAGTGGCGGCTTCCCAGTTACCTTCTCCGAGGACTGGCACCCAGTGTTGTTTAAGCAAATGTATAGCTCTTTGGGCTGGTGCTTTTGCATGCCTGTTTTTTTGGGGGGGAGGACCCCAAGACAAGACCGTCTTTAGGACAGATGCAGAAATGGGTCTCAGAGTAATCATGGTACTTGGGAGGCTGAGACAGGGGGATTGCAAGTTGGCGGCCAGCCTCAGCTACTTAGAGAGACCCTCCCCAACTTAGTGAGACTTTGTTTCAAAATAAAGAATATAAAATAGGGCTGGGGGTGTAGCTTAGAGGTAGAATGCCCCTGGGTTCAATCCTCAGTACTGCAAAAAAAAAAAAAGGGGAGGATTCAGAGGTAAAAAGTGTCTCATCCAAGGTCACCCAGGCAACGAGGGCCAGCACCTTGGCTTGTACTCAGGCCGGTCCACAGCTGAAGCAGAGGCTGGCCAACTTTTTCTGCGAAAGGCCAGATGATAAATCTTTTTGGCTTGGCAGCCACGTGGCTCCAATTGCAACTACTGGATTGCTCTGTAGCTGTAACTCCCAACGACACCCATGGCTATAGTTGGCGTTAACCTCTGATGAGACAGGGCAGGGGGATGCTTCCTTTTTCATATTGCCATTCCTGCCGTTCTGGCCTCTGGGACACCTCTGAGTGGATTTACCTCCTGTCCCTGTCCTGCCCTCTGAGGTAGGTCCCCCTCTCTCATCACGTGTGACTTCCCTGGAGGGCTGATGGGCACCGGGCAGTGGTCTGCCCTGTAAGGCTGGGTTCTGTCTACATATTTTCTTCTAAAGACTTGTCATTCCATCTTGTGTATTCACCTCCAAAAGGGAGTCCTTGCTTCCTACCGCTTGGAATCTGTCAAAGGGTCAGAAGAGGGATGCGGAGAAGTGGACAGAGTTGGGTGTTGGACCGAGGGGTCGTTGTGTTTGTGGAGTGCCATGTGTGTAGAGGGTCTCTGGGTACCTTAGACAGGCTGCTGTGAGGAAGAGACTATCTCCACCTTGTGGGCTAGGAAACAGCTGGGACCAGGGAGGAACGTACCTCTGACAGGTCTGACGGCACCTATCTGCGTGCCTCATTTGAACGTGTCACCTCTCCCTGCCGGATGTAATTTTTCACACTTCTGCAATGATGGAGCATAGCCCTTATGATCCCCAAGATATCCCCCAGGCTCCAACATTCCAAGGCAATCCAGAAGTTTCTCCATAACCGAAAAGAACGTCTATTCTGCTTGCCACTCTTGCTTTCTGTGGCTTGGATTTGGAACTTACTACGACGTGCAGCCTAACCTCTATTTTTGGTAGAAGCTTCTATTCGCCTTAGGCTGAATCCCTTCAAAAGCAACGTTTACACCCTGGTGGAAAGACATAATCCTTGATCACAGATCCTGGCCGCGGTGTCCCTAGACCAGACGGTCTACGTTTTCCTGTTCTCAAATAACTTCCGTGGGGCTCCAACCCCTAGGCTCCTGTTTGCCACTGTAAGAAACATCTGCTCCCCAACTGAGGAGAAGACCAGCGTGGCTTCTGAGGACACCACAGCCCAGTGCCATGTGTGACCTTATAACCAAACATGCCGATTAAATTCACTCTGGGTGGCGAAAATGCTCTAGACAAGGCATGTGCGCATTGCTGGAAGCTGACACCATTTTGCATGATTTACAGGGCTTTGAGCTAACAGGCTGGGTGAGGAGGGAAAGTTTCCTAGAAGCCTGTGTACCCCCTTCCTATTGCAAATTAGTTCCTTCTGCTGCTCAAAAAGGAACCCCAAAACAGCAATGTCAACCTTCTACTGCCCCCTTTTTTTAGTGGATCCCCACACTCATGCCTCCAACCCAACTATCAGTCCAGGATGATTTAAACCTCCCCTTTGCCTCTGCACATGGAAGTCGTGGTCCCAGGTGGCCACAATCAGAGTGCACCTGGTTCTCCTGGGCACAGCGGGAGTCTCCTGGGTGGCCCTTTGACAACCATGTTCTTTCCATAAGCCTGCCACTTGCAGACCTCTTTCCTTTGTACTTCCTCCTATTCTATCCTGTCTAGGCCTAGAAATCCCCAGTGCCTGGAATTCCCAACAGGAAATCAGATGGAGGGACAAAGGCTGAGAAACTGGACGAATACTCTGGTCACTGTAAACACAATGCAATTGAAAAATGATAGCAGGCGTTGTGCACACACTGCAGATCTGGTCATTTCCTCCCTGCATCCTCGAGAAGTCTCCACGACCATAGCTCACCATTGCCGTTCACCCTCTACCTTGTAGCCCTCTGGGCATTTCTTTCGGAAGCCTTTCCCTGCTCCAGATGCAACCCAAGTTTTATAGCACAAAACACAGGCTCTGCAAGATCCAGCCCCCGATACTCCTCTGTCTATCCCTCTCCCCAACCTGCACCCACCTCCCCAGCATGAATGGCTGTAGACCCCCTTGGCACTATGCCCTTTCACAGTGCCTCCTTCTATAGACTCGGGCCAAGACTCCTTTGCTCTTTGGCCCTGGTCTCTGGCTATATAAGCGTGCCCCTCTGGGCACCCTTCGTAGCCTATGCACCCGTTTTTTCCCTGGGCGGTGGTCTCTCGAGCTGCAGTTTGCCTGCCTGCCTTTCCCTGCTGTCTCAGCTTCTGTCTGTCTCCGTGTTAAGGAGACTGGGATTGCTAAAGAAGTGGTGGTCCTTTGGAGCTTTCTCTTGGGCCTCCCTGTCCAGGAGGAGGGATGAGGTCCTGCCTGTTGCTGGGCCCAGTCACACACGAGGGAACTCTGCTGGGACTCTGACCCTGGGGAGCTTCTGGCCAGGTGGGGAACTGGTGCCACCCCCCAGGAATCCCCCGACCTGAAACACTGATCGGTGTTTTCAAATGGCTGTATTGTGATCAGGTCATCTGATCAGCGCTCCACTTCGCAACTGTGCTGTGAGCTCTAGCGAAGGTTTGCACGCCTGGTTGGAAGGACCACTTCATGCCTCTCTTTCCCTCTCTGCACCTTCTTCACTGCACTCCACAGGGACCCTCCTCCCTCCCTACCACCCACTGGGGTCAGCTTCCCTCTCTCAGCATCTTCTCCTACGGGGGGGGGGGGTGCGCACCCCACAGACAGGACATGAGGATCGATCAAGGCCCCCGAGGTGAGGGGTGGGACTGGGCTCCTCCTTCAGGCCCTCTGATTCCAAATCCATATTCTTTCTCTCTTGCAACACAGTCCTGACAGGTATGTGGGTATCTAGGAAGTGGCTGGTTCATGTGCTTGTGTTGGTTCTGCCCCACGCGGCCACCTGCTTAGTCACCAGCTCCCACGCTGGAGGCTTGGGGGATGCTTGGTGCTGAGGTTGGGGCCTTTGGGACAAGGATCCCTTCCCCCGGCTGCCTCCGTCCTCCCTATACTCCACACTGGTACTCCAGGCTTGGGAGGACCCTGGTGGGCTAGGGGGAATGTAATGAGGAGAAGAATTCTAGAAGAGCAGCAGCTGATGTCTGGATTCTGCCACACACCTTGGCAAAGTGCTCATCCACCTTGGCTTACGCATGTCCTGTAATGGGGAGCTCACCCCCTCCTAAGCTAGTCATTAGATTTTCGGCTTGAATGCAGAGGTTTTCAACTTGGTTGCACACGCACACTAGATGTATCTCCTGGAGCTTTAAGGGATGCCGGGGTCCCACTCCCAAATACAACGTAACACTGGGGTATTTAAAACCTCCCCCAGTAATTCAACTGTGCAGCCATACCTAAGAACTCCTCTCTGACTGGTAAACAGTTCTGCCAGGGGAACCCAAGAATGAGCTATATTTAGAGAAAAGGAGGGGGGAGGAAAGAGTAAGTGTAAAGAATAGTTGTAGGTTTTTAAAGACAATTGGACGGGGAGAACTCATCCAGCTCGGCAGGGGATATAACAGTGAGCTGGAAGCTGGGACAAGTGTAAGGAAAGCAGATACCCAACCTCAGTATTGCCAAGGCAGTAGGGAGTGGAGGAGACCGTGGCATTTCTAGGGATAGCCAGTTTTATTGTTTAGCATGGTGGTTCCAGATCTTCTGATTTTTTTTTTCAAGAAAATCAGAAATCTGGACTTTTAGCAAAGTTTCCAACTTTTTGAATGCTGGGAACTAATTAAAAAAAATTAAAGACACCATATAAGGCCTTAGAGGGTGAGTCAGGCAACGTCTGTGGTTGACTCATGGCCCTCTGAGAGTAGACTTGGCTTTTCCCAGTTTTTAGAGGATAGTATAGGAGTTCATGGGAATCAGCCTGTAGATGAGGCAGGCTTCCCAACTCTTGCTTTTTTTTTTTTTTTACCCCATGGCAATTCTGGGAAGGCCTTGGTTTCTTGCAGTGGCTGCAGCTGCAGCTGATGTTGTCCAGGGAGAGGAGCCTTCCCTGACACTCACCCCTGAGCAAACATGAGCCCTCGCACCAGCCAAATGCCATAGTAGGGATTTGTGCTTTGTTTACTTTCTGATAGTAAGAGACTTAGCAGGGGAAGGCTTTCAGAAATGAATTTCTTTTCAGGTCATCAACGCTATGCCCAGAGATGAGGAGAGAAGAATTTAATCAGCAATGAAACATCTAAGTGGCTTGCTGGCGAATCCGAGGTGACACAGACACATGCTGGGCTCTCCCCCGGATGCCGTTCCCCACGTGTCCCTTTGGTGAACCCTCTCCTTTTTTTTCCCCTCCCAAACTAAGCACATGCACCATATCTTCCTAGAACTATTGCCTTTGTTCTACCCTCTCTTCCCCAGCTCGTGCAGTTAATCACCCCTACCTGATTACCATGAGCTTTGTTTCTACTCTTAACTGTGCTTAGCAACTGGGGCTGATAATTCATTACTCATGGGTTGGTCTCCTGCAGGAAACTGCGGTGACTTCCCAAAGAGCAGGGACCATGCCTTGCATTTTTTTTTTGTAAGATTCAAAAGCATCTGGCTCAGCGCATGCTGCATCCAAAGTCAGGTAGTAGAGACAGTAGCACTTGATACATACTGCATGTGCTTTCCTCCGTTGCCCAGCGTCCTTGGAGCTAGGCTTGGGTCACGTTACCAGTTCCAACCCACAGGCTGTGACAAGAGCAGGTTCTTGCACTTTCTCTCCCCTGACCTGGAGAACATCAAAGCCTTCTGCTAAGATAGGTTGGCGCTAACTCCAACTAGAATGGCAATCATCAAGAATGCAAACAATAACAAATGCTGGTGAGGATGTAGGGAAATAGGGATTCTTATACGCTGTTTGTGAGATTGCAAATTAGTACAACTACTTTGGAGATCGGTATGCAGGCTCCTCGAAAGACTAGGAATGGAACCACCATCTGACCCAGCCATACCACCCCTTGGTGTCTTTCTAAGGGAACTGAAGAGTTAGCCATGGTGGCACACCGCTGTTATCCTAGTACTTGGGATGCAGAGACAGGAGGATGGCAGGTTCAAGATGTGCCTCAACAACTTTGTGAGATTCGCAGCAACCTACCAAGACTCTGTTTTGAAAACCCCAAATAAAAAAGGGCCGGTGGTGTAGCTCAGAGGTAGAAAGCCTCTGAGTTCAATCTCAAGTACCACAAAATACATACATACATACATACATACATAGATGGAAGTTAGAATACTAAAGTGATACCTGCATACCCATGTTCATAGCAGCACAATTCCTAATAGCCAAATTATGGAGTCAACCTAGATATCCATCAACAAATGAATGGATAATGAAAATGTGGTATATATACACAGTGGAATTTTACTCAGCCATGACAAAGAATGAAATGGTGTCATTTGCAGGAAAATGGATAGAACTAGAGACTGTGATGCTAAGGGAGACTAGCCAGTCTCAGGAAGGGTCAGTCAAGGGTCATATGTTTTCCCTTATATGTGGAAGCTAGAACAAAAATAAGAGCAAAAGGGACTTCAGTCAAATGAGAGAAAACAGCAAAATAGTGGAAGGGGTTTGGGAAGAGGAAAGTGGGAGGGGAAAACCGAAGACTGAGGAAGGGAACAGTTCAACTAAGATTATGTCCGTACAAGGTTTCCCTGCCAACCTCACTAACAAGTGTGGGGAGGGAGGGACAGGGAGGAGGGGTGGGTATATGGAGGGAAATACGCCAAGTGCGGTGTGCATACATGTTTGTGTCATTTTGAATCTCACGATGATGTATATACATTGCACCAATAAAAGTATAAGAAAAGAAAAAAAGAAGGACGAACCTGAGATTCCCTGAATCACCGACCAGAAGAGTGTCCCTGACAACCCACATCACACTCTGCGCGGGTAAGAAAGAAACTTGTGTTGTGCTCAGCCTGGGGGTTAGGGGTTTGTTCTTGTAGCATCGCCCAGCACTCATTATCCGGAATTCTGCTGTGCTCAGCAAATGTTTGACGCAAATGGAATTGAAAATGGGAAGACGTGGCAAAGCAGAAAGGGGGAAGCTGGCAGGGTGTGCAGCTTTTAACAGTGGCCAGCGGGCACAGGAGTGGAATGCCCAACCCCTCGGATGTAGTCCCCACCTTTCCACCTGGAATTGCTAACTGGAAAAGGCGTTAACAGTAAACGCAGCTCCAGAAAGAATCAAGAGCGCAGCGGCTGTCAGCGCAGGGACCCACTTATTTCCTACCCTGCCTCTGCGGGTAAACAAGAACGCCTGAGAGATATCTGACAGGGACACGGGGACCCCGTGTAATGAGCAACTTGTAATAGAAGCTGACTGAGTTATGCAGGAACAAATCACTCTCGATTTCCCTTCTATCTCCTCACTTGCTCTGGCCAATTTAGAGACTGTGCGTGTAGCTGACTCATAGACTGTTTCTTTCCTTGGGATAACAGCTGGGTGTTAAAACACAAACTAATTAATTTTGCCTTCCCAAATGAGGTTAGCTGGGTGCATCCGGAACACTGTATTGACAATGCACCTTTAATATCCCAGTCTTGAGATTTTAATTAGAAGGCAAAGTAATCGCAAAGAAGGCAGTAATTATTTTTCAAATTGCCCACCCCAGTTGCTGGGACGATTAAGCATTGTACTTTATGAGCATGGGCAGCAATCAATGAGGATCGCCAAAACCACCTCTGGAGCACATTCACCCTTCTCCCTGGATTTCTGGGTTCAGTACGTGGCAAGAATGGTGGCTGCCACTGTTGGAAAAGGGGACCAACAGGGCTTTCCCCAAGAAGCTGCTAATGCCACGAGAGCTCTTAACACCCCTAAGGAGCAGAAGGATCTTACAGGAGCTTGCCAAGGGACGCTCAAGTGATACCTTGTGCAAGATTAGCCGTAAAGCCGGGGACAGAACCCATGGATTCCTGTTCTCCTGTCTTCTGCATCAGCAGTCTTAGCCCAGATCCACGGGCTCCACAATCCATTGTGGTCCTTCCCCTGGGAGAATCCCACAGCTCCCCATCCCTGGAGCTCAGGTGTGTTGTAGGACGTCTCAGGATGAATCCACCCAGCTTTGTGGTGATGGAGAGTAGCGGCTTTAGGTCTCAGAATTTGGGGTTGTTAGGAAGAGTTGGAGGCTGATTTCTGGTCTCAGGTCTCCAAGATCACCAAAGCCAATGTTCTGGCTCAAGCATACCACGTGACCCTCAAATATGACCATGCCACCAAAAGCTCTCCAATGACTCTCAGAGACCACAGGATAAAACTCAATGATGTCAACCAGGCTAGGGATGCCCTGGCGATCTGGGCCCACCAACCTCTCCCCCACCTGCTGTGCCGAGGAGCTTTTTGGTGTCTTGCAGGAAACTTCCCACCTGCTCCTGGCTAGCAGTCCCTTTGTGGGGTCTCAGCTGCAATGTCACCTCCTGCTGGAAGCCCTAGGACCTCCCTGGGTGGCTTAGCTCCCACTCTTTGTTCTTTCTTTTTCAAGGTATCCATCGTGTTACACTGTAATTTCTGGCTTGCCTGACTTTTCCTCCCCTACACTTCCAAATTTTGTAAGAATGTGGACTGACTCTCCCTTCTTGTGGAGCCCTAGGTCCCAGCATAAGGAAAGTTGGAAGTGGGCACACTAAGGAAGCCATGAATGGAAACTCACAAGCAGAGGCTGGTGGTTCACGCTGGGGCAAGGGTGAGGGAGTCCAGGTTCCTTCTAAACCCTTCTGGGCTATCACCAGGTCTGCACATGTGAAGGGTGGGCTAATGCCATCCTGGACAGCGAGTTTCAAGAGAAAGGAGGAACGCATGATGCTGGTTATTTTAGGACTTCCTGTCGCAGCAGGATATCTCGGGTGTAGAGGGAGGGACAGCTGCCCAAGCCGGGGGATCCCCCCTGGTCAGCAAGACCATTTGTGGGGAGCCTAACCCTTCTGGCTGGATTCTGGAGTTTAAACCGATGCTACTCTGAACAAACAAAAAAAGTGATATCCAATCTCATTCATCATCAAAGAAATCCAATTTCAAACACTCAAACACTATTTTTCACTAGACTGGCAAAGATAACAAATGCTGACAGTGCATCTGTTGGAGAGGCAATGGGAAAGCAAGTATTTTTAATAGTTGAGGGTGAAAGAATAAATTGACAGCTGGGGAGGGAAATGTGGCAATATCAGTAAATATTAACAATCCTATATCCATCTCTCTTTTTAGCAAAAAACAAAACAAAAAACCAAAAAACCCCCAAAACAAAACAACAACAACAAAAAACCCAACCACTTCTGAAGACTAAGCCTGTAGATGTATATATGTTCAGAGATACCATCATAAGCATGACGCCACTTTGATTATACTAGCAAAAGTCTGGAAATGTCCTCAGGATCCACCCCTGGCTCTGCTCACTTAGAGTATGATCCAAACCCACAGCGAACGCCCTGCCCTGCAAGGCGGCCCAGCAGCACAGTGAGATGACATGTGGAGAAGGAATGATCTCCAGAGTTTAGCAAGGTTCGAGGTTCAACATACTCTCATATGTGTAGAACAGGTATTTCTGGAAGGATACACACGCAGAAAACCAGCTTCATGGGTTGCCTCTGGGGAGGAGGACTCGGGGTGTGGGGTGGCGCTTATATTTCTTTTTAAACCCTCTTATACAATTTGGGTTTTCTTTTTGCTACAGATTTATTTATTTATTTATTTATTTTTTGCGGTGCTGGGGATTGAACTCAGGGGCATTCTACCTCCGAACCACACCCCCAGCCCTATTTTTTATTCTTTATTTTGAAACCGAGTCTCTCTAAGTTGCGGAGTGCCTCACTAGGTAGCTGAGGCTGGCCGCGAACCCGGATCCTCAGGTCTCAGCCTTCCGAATGCTGGGATTACAAGCGTGCGCCACCACGCCCGGCCTACAGATTTATTTATTTTTGCGGCACTAGGGGCTGAACCCAGGGGCATTCTACCTCCGAGCTACACCCCCAGCCCTATTTTTTACTCTTTATTTGAAACAGGGTCTCACTAAGTTGCTGAGGGCCTCACTAAGTAGCTGAGGCTGGCTGTGAACCCAGATCCTCCAGTCTCAGTCTCCCAAGTACTGGGATTACAAGCATGTGCCACCATGCCCGGCTGATTTATTTTATTTTTATTTATTTTTTCCATATTTGGATTTTTACTCTTTTTTTTTTTTTTTTTTTTTTGCGGTACTGGGGATGGAACTCAGAGGCATTCTACCTCCGAGCTATACCCCCAGCCCTATTTTTCATTCTTTATTTTGAAACCAAGTCTCACTAAGTTGCGGAGTGCCTCATTAGGTAGCTGAGGCTGGCCGCGAACCCGGATCCTCCGGTCTCAGCCTCCCGAATGCTGGGATTACAAGCGTGAGCCACCACGCCCGGCTGGATTTTTACTCTTTACTGTGTGCATTACTATATATATATAGTAATATAATATATTACATTATCATATACTATAATATATTAAATAGTATATAATAATATTATATTAATTATATCAACATATATACTATAACATATTAAATACTAATAGTATATAATAATGTTAATATTCATACACTAAAATAATATATTAATATATGCTATAATATATACTATAATATTATATAATGTATATTATATAATATGTATTATATTATATTATATATAATGTGCATATATTATATATTATATGATATTAATTATATATAATATGGAGACAGAGCGAGAAAATCCATTAAAAATGCCCAAATGCTGTTTATGTCTTAACACTGATGCCCCTCGTTTTCTTCCCCATGGAAAGCTGAAACAAGTTCCACTCATTCTCTGGCCCCCAGAGCGACAGGGACCTGAGAATCTGCACTTCTAGAAAGCATCTAGAGGATGCTGATACTACTGGTCCAGGGACCATGTTGAGAACCACTGGCTTAGAGCAGCATATTGAGACTGTAGGTAAAGATATCAAAGACCTTGTTACCTGTCAAGGTAAAGGACCCAGCTCTCGTGCTGGAAGAGGTGCTGAGGAGCTGGGACCAGGGAGGAGAAGGTGTTCTTCTGGGGTCCCTCTCTGGAGGAAGGGCTGCCAGCCTGTGCCGGTCTCTCCCCTGTGGCTTTGCTCCTTGCATGCTGCCCTGGGAGCCGGCTCTCTGGCCCTCTGGATTTTGCTCCATGGCCAGGCAGAGGGCCTTCTCTGCGGATCCTTCCCCTCCCACCCTGGCAGAGGCGAGCTGAGTCAGTGCCATCCTGGAGGCTGAGGTTCAGCACTCCTGGTGCCTAATTAGGCACCAATTCACAGGCCTCGCCTGTACGCCTGGCCAGCGGGCTGCTGTCCTGCCTGAGGGGTGGCCCTCTCTGTGGGTCGCAGCCTCCCTCCTCGTTGTAATTGAATTACAGCCATTCACGACCAGCTGCTGACAGCTTTCCGCTTCCTGTGCCACACTCCATTGCCTGGCTGTCCTTCTCCTCTGCTGCGCTTCTGTTTTGCCAGCAGGTGGCCAGGGCCGGCCGGTCTGCAGGATTGCTGCTGGGACCTTGGAGCCACTGCCAGCTGCCGGGCTCTGCACCACGCCTCCCTGTTCCCGGCCATGTCTTGGCCACTGCTCCAGATGGGCTGGAATCTTGTAAGTGCACTGGGAGTCAGAGATACTCCTGGCACAGATGTGTCGAATCAAAGCATCCCTGAGTGAGAAGAGAGGCCATCTAACCAACTGGTACACGCTGAATTCTGTCCCTCCCACATCCATTCCTTGAAGTCCTAACTCGAGGTAGCTTGGAATTTAGCCTTATCTGGAGCCAGGGTCTGCACAGAGGTAATCAAGTTAAAATTAGATCACTAGCGGGGGGCCTTGATCCTATATGATGAGTGTCCTTATAAAATGGGGGAAGATTGGAGACAGAAAGGCAAGCAGGGAAAATGCCATGTGAACCTGAAGACGGCCAAATAAGAGGCAGGTCTCTCTCACA
The DNA here is from genome assembly GCA_004027655.1 of Graphiurus murinus. Lineage (NCBI taxonomy): Eukaryota > Metazoa > Chordata > Mammalia > Rodentia > Gliridae > Graphiurus > Graphiurus murinus. The sequence goes on from PVLC010000798.1 coordinate 173,498, forward strand.
GCCCTGAGAAGGACCAATCCCTTAATGTTGGGTTTCTGGTCTCCAGAACTGCGAGACAATACATTTTTGTAGTTTAGGCAACCCAGACTGGTCCTTTGCTATGGTTGCCCTAGCTACTATGCCGGCTCTGTCCAACTGACATGGACTTCCCTCTCCATGGTCCCAGCAAGGGGATTCACTGCTGCCTGCACATCTCCAAGGGAGCTCAGTTTACCCCTCCTAAGGGGAGCCAAACTCATTTCAGAGGAGCTAATGTGCTGGAATGTTCTCCCCAATGTCCGGATGGAATCTGGCTTCCCATTGAGCCTCTTCCAAACCTATTTCTACACCTGGCACCTCACGGGCAAAATCTATGAGTCCCTCATGGGCAAGAACTTTGTTTTACTGATTTTTGTATATTTCCCCAGCCTAAAACACCTTGGAGCCTTGAGTATTTTGCTGAATGAAGGAAAATGACTCTCATGCTCCTTGGAGCTTTCTTCTCTCCCCAGCTCTTTCAACGTTCCAAGCTCTCTGCCACTGTGGTTCCTCGCCAGCCTGGTACCTCGAAATAAACAAGATTCTCTATGTGGGATCTGACTGACCATCCAGAGGAAAGCAAGGCCATTCCTGATCTCCTCGACTCTCAAGATGTTCCACGTGACCTGCTGCAACCTGAGAGCCCGTTATCCTCCAGAGCAAGCAACCATCCGAGCATCCACTGATGGCTGGCACTGCGCAGCCCTCTGCACTTGTATCATTGTTTTGAACCTAAATACAAAACTTTGAATTTGTCCATATTAGGTAGCTTTCTCTTGGGTTGATTTAACTCTGAAATCTTGACTATTGAGAATCCCTCCCCCCCAAAGTCATATGTATCACTGGTGAATTTGCTAGGCAGATTGTTGATACATTTATTTAAGTCATGGGCAGAAATAGGGATGGGGAGCTGGGTGTGGTGGCACATGCTTGTAATCCCAGTACTTGGGAGGCTGAGACTGCAGGATCTGGGTTCAAGGCCAGCCTCAGCTACTCAGTGAGGCCCTCCGCAGCTTAGGGAGACCCTGCTTCAAAATAAGGAATAAAAAATAGGGCTGGGGGTGTGGTTCGGAGGTAGAATGCCCCTGAGTTCAATCCCCAGTTCTGAAAAAAAAAAAAAAAAAAAGAAAAGAAGTAGGGATGGGGACTGCGCCTGGTGGCAGGTTCATAGAGATGTCCCTAGGGTCAACATTAGTATACTTGGGACATCAGTGGTCACTATCGAGGGCAGAGGGTGATGGTGGTGGGAGGAGCAAAGACCTCTGAGGCTTGCATAGGTGGGTTCTAATCCCAGCTCCCCCCCTCCTCATCTGTGCACCCCCAATGTACTTAACATTTCTTAGTTTCCTTATGAGTCAAAGGGGATGAAAATGGTATGTTTCTTATAAGGTTTTCTTGAGAAGAAAGAAAACATTTGTCTCCTTCCATTCCCTGAGCTGTCAATCAGATCAAGAGCCCCCAAGTTGCCCCTGAGATGCTCTGGCAAAGCAGCTGACTTATATCCAGATGTAATATGATGAGACGGATGCCCCGTGTGGCTGCCTGCTGCCCTGCTCACAAAGGGACACCAGGCCAGCGTGCCCGGTTTTTTTTTTTTTTTTTTTCCTAGTGAGCACATCCTCTCATGATGTTAGCTTCCCCATCTGTGTGTTCATGAGCCATTGGATGGATAACCTTTTGAGACTCTGGCTTGGGGTGACATCAAGCTCAAGAAAAACAAAATATCCTATGTTCCAAGTTGGAAGAATCAAAAAGGTAAGGGAAGAGAGTGGTGAGGTAACAAAGAACAGAGGTCAGCTCCTCAGTACCTCTTCTACGCTTATTTTACCAGCACATGAGCTGGGTCCTTTACCTAGACAGGTAACAAGGTCTTTGAGATCTTTACCTAGAGTCTCAATATGCTGCTCTAAACTAGTGGTTCTCAACATGGTCCCTGGACCAGTAGTATCAGCATCCTCTAGATGCTTTCTAGAAATGAAGATTCTCAGGTCTGCCCCAGATCTACTGAATCAGGAACGATAGGAATGTTCCCCAGCAATATGTATTTTAATGGACCTTCCAAGTGATTCTGATGCATGGCATAAGTTTAAGTAAACTGCTAGCAGTAAAAATCAAGATCAATTAATGTCCCAGGGGAAACTTTAATAGGACCACCGAGCAGCTGGCCATGATCTTCTCCAGATTGTACAGCACTGGAGAAGGGCAATCTGAAACAGGTGATCTTTGCTCCAGTTTTCCAAGTATGTGGAAACCATGGACACCAGAATTCGCATGAATACTTGCTACTTCCTGCTACTTTTTCCATAGTAGCCACGATAGTGGCTGCTGTGTTTCACTGTGGTTTTGATTGATGATGCTGAGCGTCTTGTCATGTGCTTATTGGCTGTTTGTGTATCTTTCTCGGAGAAATTTCTGTTCAAGTCCTTTGTCCATTTTTAAATTGGGTTATTTTACTGCTGTTGAATTGTAGGAGTTCTTTATATATCCTGGATATCAATACTTTACCAGATGTATTATTTGTAAATATTTTTCTCCTATCATGATTTTTCTTTTCTTTTCCTTGATAGGTTGCTCCTTATGCTCAAATATTTTAAATTTTGATTTTAAATTTTGATGTAGTATGGTTTATCTGTTTTTCTTTTGTTGCCTGTGCTTTTGGTGTCAAACTCAAGAGACCATTGCCAAACCCAAGGTGGGGGAGGAGATTTTCTCCTGTGTCATCTCCTCCTCCTCCTCCTCCTCCTCC